>NMRB01001477.1:22210-56845 GCA_002633025.1 Notospermus geniculatus
CAGGATAATCTTTTGAATCTATCATTAGCATTTTTTCCATTTATATTACGTAAATCTATGAAACTAGTATCTGGGAAAATAGGGAAATGAAGCGAATTGGAACTGAATGTCTATGTCTTATGAAACGGGCCAAGTCAGTTATGGCACATTAAGCTCGGGTACGCGCGTGATGGAAATCTTCGTCTTCCGTCCAGAACCACTCAATTCCCTAATACTAAGATCCAACTGCGGTGGCAAGAAGTGCGAGTCGTTTTGATGACATGATGTTGAAGGTTTCTTACTGTTATTGGGAAAGTGGCTGTCTCCATAGTATCTTTCAGCTGAGTCTTCATCTCCCATTTTGTTACTTCCAAATTCTCGATTTTCATTTTCTTGTTGAGATTTTGATCATTGACAAGAGTTGCATTGTCATTCCATAGCTTGCAAACTATTTTATTTTGGAAGTCATCTTCGAGGACAAGGTCTCGGCGCCTCCATGTACCATCATTACCAGTTTTGATGGGTGACACCTGTAATGACATAGATACATGTATATGTGCATGAAGAAATACAAGAATTATTGCCTTTGTGAGGAAATCTTTTTCCACTGTCCACAGTTCCTAACATATTACAATGTACTAGGAAGTGCATTACAGTATCGTTTGCAGTGATGTTCATTTGCAGTCTACAATCGAAAACGTTTGTTAACTATAAAGAATGTACTGAGACTATATGAATAAAGTTGTGTGTGGTTGCTATATTACCTGGAGAAGTGTGGCTTCAACTGAAATTCTTTTTTTTCCGGGCTGCTCATTAATGTTTTCAAATCCAGAACTGGCGCATGGAAAAAATCATGCAGTACTTGTGGGTCGACAATGATGTCAGCTGTTGGGTAAATCTGAAATGAATGAAAAGCAGATAATATATGTCATTTGGAATGTATTGATTTGCAGTAATTCTAATTTTCGCCTCGGTATGATTCTTTTGTCAAATAATCTGTAATAAATGAGCAGAAGAATCTTGTGCTATTGAAATATGTTTTATTGAAACTTTTTGGCAATTTTATGTCTACAGTGTATGGTTCTCTTTAATTTGGAATCAAGGGAACAAAGGTTCAGCTTGTTGAAAAACAGTCTGAGATATGAAAGTATAACCTGGAACTCAAATAGAGTAGGTGTAGCAGATACTTACATTTGTATTCTTTGTCACGTCGACCTTCTTTTGGTCTTCGTTTACCTGGGCGTTGGTGAGAATGAGGTTGGCATCTTTTTGAAACAGTTCACTGTTTTTCGTCATAACACCCCAAAACATTTCATATATGTTGGGACGACCATCCAGGACGATTGAGGCCACCATGGCTTTACCTCTTGGTGAGGGCCAGTTAAGCAGTTTGATTTTCAAGACATTTGTCATGTTGAAAATCTGTAAAAAAACAGTTGATATATTAGGTGAGTGAAGTCTAGGCTGTGTGAAAAAACGAAGATAGGCCTGCTTTATTTTTCATTCAACTTTCGAATGGTATGGGATTTATCAACGATAGCTTTGCAACAATTTGGTCAATCGATTTGTGTTTTTTGCTGATATACAGTTATTTGTCTTTTTTGTGAAAAATGTGGTAAGAAAAAGTTGTTTCACAGATCATGCATCATGTAGCCTATGTGTCACACTACAAGGAAATATTCCCAATATTATATGATAAATACTTACTAAGTACAACAACACAAAATACAATGTGGGTACTGGTAACAATGACACTTTCTCTGGTTGTAAGCAAATCTGAAATGAAGTGGTCAATACTGTACTAGAAGGCATATTAAGGAATGGTAGTGAAACTAAAAGAAAGAAGATAACAACACCGCCAGTGTTATCAGTGGGTTAGGTAGGATAGGGGACCAGTCTTCTTATCAACATGATCAAGGTGGGGAGGGAGAAAGAGTCACCTAGCTTAATGGATGTTGGGCTTTAAAAAGGACGAAACGACTGATTTGCGTCAGCCGTTGCGGAGCTATCAACTTTTACATAAACCTCGTGTTCATGGTGTAGGCCTACGTAAGACAGTTCGTCATATATGAGCACGTGGTGAAATGCTGTCTATACAATCACAAGGAATTACTACGATATTTTACTGTATCATCAAACATGAATGGTATATTTTAATTCTATAGAGTTTAGTCTATGTTTATACAATATCAGGAAGATTGATGTATCAAAATAATATATGATTTTCAATGGATTGAAATGAGTACCTTGCATGCGTATGGTGTGGAACAAAATGGTTGCTTGAAGGATCAAGTTTGATTCGTCATCATTAGAGGTCGTCACTGAGAATCTGAACAGGTCACGAGCATGGTTTGGTTCCAAAACCCGCCGCTAGGGTTAGTGTCAAGTGTGGAAACGGCTGAAACGCAGCACAAGATTTTTGTGGTCATGAATTTTATAAATTATTTGATAGTAATCATACCATCAATCAATCAAATGCGTTATATTCAAAGCTGATTCCAGGGGTTAGTGAGCGAGTGGTCCGAGGTTGTCTGAGCGAACTATACACCTGGGGACGAGGTTGTGTAGAGTTTGCGTCAGCCGAGCGCTAATTGGTTACTAAAATAGTAACACATGACGTCATGATGTAAACAAGATCGCGTGGTTAGTCAAATAGATGGCGCTGTAGTGAACGTATTTTTCGAAAGTTGACACGTGGATTTGTTGTCATTGACTTAGTGTAATTGTGCGAAACCGTGGGTAAAGGGAGTGGTGTGGGCTGAGGGGAATGAATGTGAACAGACTGACATAGGCGATTGGGAAATGGCGAATAGTTACCGGTGATATCAGTGAGAGTACAGTTAGTGAACATTAATGTAACTAAAAAGTGGTAGAGCGGCATAGATTATGCTATGGTCAGACCAATAATTATCAATGACTTCAACAGTATCCAAGTTTTTGTTTGCGAAAACAAGGTCCAACTTCGTGTGATAGTTAGTAGTTTCTTTGGTGACAAATTGTTTAAAGTTATATTCATTAAGCATGAATGTCTCTAATTTAGCATTGTAGTTTTCACCATTTACAATTGATTTCATATTAAAGTCACCAATTACAATGTATTCTTCGTCTGGTTGATATGATGAGAGACATGCTAAAATATTTTGTTTTAGATGTAAGAAAGAACAACTGGGTGATGCATAAATTATGACAACATGAACAATTTTATTTGATGTTTTCGGGTGTAGACATGTCATAATGGCTTCAAAGTTCTGGGCATGATAAAAGTTAGTTTCTTTGATATTAATTGTCTTTTTAAAATACAACATTAGACCATGAGGAGGGCGGAGTGATGTGTAGGATGTTTTTTGGTGGTAACGGATAAGTTGAAAATCAGGTAATAAATAATTACTGTCTCTATCAGAATGTATCAATCTCGATTCAGCAAATCCGATGACAGAGGCAGATGTTATATTTGGATCATGTCTGAGGTGTTCAAAGTTGCTGTGGACTGACCTGGCATTGTTGAAAACAACTTTCAGTACGTGTGGTTGATATGTTAAGACTGTATGCAAGATTTTGTGATCAGACCATATGTTGTCAATAACATCAGCGTTGGCTAAATTTGAAGCAGCAGTGTCATTAGCGAATACTAAATCTAGAGTCGCATCTTTCCGTTTGTCATTTGGATTTATCCATTTATAGTTGGTTGACTTGACATGAATATATTGCTGAAAACCGAATTTTGATTTGAAATACTGGATGAGTATTTTATTGTATCCTTCATTGTCAATTTTAGCTATGGTGTTAGTATTGAAGTCACCCATAATGATACATTTTTCAGTCTGATTGCGAATAGTGACAGATAGACATTTATCTATTCCGTTTGTTAGGTTTGCAAAGGAACATTTTGGATTCACATATACCATGATGATACAGAACAGTTCATGATGATGTTCAGGGCAAATACGGGTGCAAAGAGCTTTAAGATGATCATCCGCATAACTGATATTTTCAATGAGTTGAATGCCCTGTCTAATATACAGAAACAGTTGATGTGGTTCTTGTTCATTATTATCTTCACGTGGGCTTCGGATCATTTCGAAATTAGGTATTGTTACTTCATCAGCAAAATTGACTATTGGCTTTTGTGTATTAGCTATGCCAATGACAGACGCATTAATGATCATGTGATTTTTCTTTAATTGTTCAAAATTATTTCTGAAAGACTGTGCGTTATTATAAACCACATGAAAGTGTTTTTCTTGATAAACAGGTGTAAAACATAGTTCTAGCGACTTTTCTGCTTTCATTTTGTACATGTATTCTTGTACTGCTGAAGACTGGCTGATTTTATCTATTGCTAGGTCGATAATATACAAATCAGATATTGATCGAACACGGCTTAGAGCAACGTAATGAATGTGTGAAAAGGCTCTAGGGCATCGGTTCATGTTCACGACAACTTGGTTGAAAGTACCACCTTGTGATGAATGTACAGTTCTAGCATTACTCTGTTTCAGTGGAAATTGAGTTCTGATAACAAAATGTGATTTGCCCCAGGGAAATTGTCGGCTGACTGCAAATATTGGAGTCCAGCTCTTGTCAATTTCAGGAGTGTATTTTGATTTATTTTTATTTCTCTGATCGTAGCCAACTTTCTCATCATCAAACTGAACCCAAATGATTGCTGGATTTTTTAGGTCTTGCATGTACTGTATGTGTTTAACAACACAGGAGGCACCATTCACAAGACCGTCATTGATATTGATATTGACTGATGTAGAGTAAATGAGTGAGACTGCAATGTTCAGTGATCGAGACAGGCCAGCTTGTTCTTTATACATGTCTACTGTTTTGACACTATCTAGTATTTTTTGACGTACTTTTGAAGAACAATTGGTCAAAAGTTCATCTTGAGCATTCACAGTGACTTTTGATGTTGTAACTGTGTCAAACAGTGAAGTGTTGTGGTTATTTGCCAAATCCTTGAGTGCATACAGATGTGGTACATCCTTTGGATAGTTTGGATCATCAGATGATATTTTGCGTTGCTGGAGATATTTTATGTCATCATCTGTTTGTTTTCCAATTCGTAATCTGTTAAGGATATTAGCAAATCTTGCATCATCTTGTTGTCTCATAACTTGGTCAAGTTCGAACACATGGAAATGTTCGGTCCACAGATTAGTTGCGAGTGGTCCATATCCTTGTGGAAGTGATTGGAATATGTATCTGTCAAAGACTGGCTGAAGTTGGTACCTATCTCCGATGGCGAGAACGTTAACTCCACCAAATGGTACATTTGTCCCTAATATTTCTTGTAATCTGAGATTGATGAAATTGAACATTCTACATCCAACCATAGATATTTCATCAATGATAAGAAATTTTAAATGCAGATACTTTGATCTTAATGTATTTCGCTTTTCGCTTCCAAGGGGTTTATAGTCTAAACTTTGATTTGCTGGCATTTTAAATGCTGCATGTATAGTTGAACCACCAACAATATATGCTGCGAACCCAGATGGTGCAAGAATCTGTATCCTTATGTCATCAGGATCTTGGCCTTCAGTTGAACATAAATATCTCAAGAGATATTGATATAATGCCTTTACAACTTGTGATTTACCAACACCTGCACCTCCAGTGAGAAATAAGTAGAGTTTTTCTTCTGTAGTTTTTATTGTTTGCGTGATGTGAGTGAATATTTCTCTTTGTTTTTTGTTCAGGGACTGTAATAGGTCTTTGAACTGATTATCAGGAATCTTTGGACCAACATACTGAACATTGAGATCTGTGGATCGAACTTGAATGCCAATGTCTTGAGCAAGGTCATATTGTTGATGTGACTTACAGCGATCTGGGTCATAGAAAAGACATTCCTTACTCTGCACAGTGTCCTCTACTTCATCTTCTTCCATGTCAAGAACACCATCATCTTCGGCTTGTTGCATTGCTTGTAAGTCTTCGTCTTTGATCTTTTCATACTGTTGACGTTTTGTTTCAATATCTGAAGTTTTCTTTAGATGTTCGTAATGATGTTCGTACTTATCATATCCTGCAAGTAGAGTTTCTTCATTATTTCGCCATGGATGATAAAGTAAAAGGCGTTCTCTGTAATACTCTTCAGAGTTATTATCTTTGCTGAAGTTGACATATCGAATAACTCTTGGGTTTTTTCTCTTAGTAATTGTAATGCCATTTCTCAGAACATAGTGACTCTCGACATTGAAATCTACATCTTCGTCATCCTGATTTAAGTTGATGGTAAGGCTATCATTGTTCACACTGTTTTGACATTCATCTTGAGTTGGATCATCTTCTAAATTATCTTCAAAGGGATCATCTTCAGTATAAGATTTCGGGTATTTGATAGTGAATTGTGATGCGTAATCAGCAAGGCAGTATTGGTGTAAACAAGGTGGTCGTTTTGCATAGAGTGATATGAGTCCTTGTGTTTGTATTGCAGTTGATTCTGGGTTCATTTTTTGCAGTCTTGATTTGTCTTTCAATATGAATGGACGTTCTTCTGGTTTTTAGTGTTGATGAAGAGAACTTCTCTTGATGAACGGGTAATTGGGGTCTGAAGTACGAGGTAAGCTGCTTCCTGAGCGCCAGTTTCAACAGCATTCAGGAATCTATTGCCTATGTGTCTCAAAGCCTGTTTAAGATGCATGTTCTCAGATGTTGCTTCTTTAGCTGCAGTATCAAGTAACGCACTCATTCCTTTCTGTGCTTTGCACGTGTAAGCAATGATATACACAGCAACAGCATAGCTGTCAAGAATGAATTGAATATCATGATTTGCTTGCCAAGCACTTAGAAGATTTTTCATGTATGGATTGATACGAATTTCACAGGGCTGTCTCTTTAAGAACACTTTTGCAGATTTTAACGACGAGCGAATACTCTTAATGTATTCTTCCTCTGTCATTTGTAAGTGATTCAAAAATTCATCAAATGTCCAAGTGATATCCTTTCCATCACTCATTTCTTTGAGAGTTTCTTGTATTATCTTGAACTTTTCCTTGTACAATGTTTTTTCATCTTCATTTGTGTCTGGGAAGAGTGGCTCTAAGATTCGAGTTGTTCTCATTGGTGGTATTGGAAATCCAAACCTGCAAGTTCCAGTAGGTTTACCTTTTCTACAACCTTTTGTTGAGTGTTTGTGATATTGCAAAGCCAAGAAATCTTTCTCTTCATCACTAACAAGAGAAGAAACACTGATCAGTGAGTCAATGAATTCAACAACTTCTTCTTCAGACGCATCTGCATATGTTGGTGCATTTTCAATCCATAAGGCCATGTGAATATGTGGGGAGCCTCTTTGTTGAAATTCGACTCGATAGAAACTATCATTAACAATTCCTAAAGGATTATGTGGCCCTTTGAGAACAATTTTCATGAACTGTTGAAATCTATGGTCAAAATACCTTGCGCACGTAACTGGGTCAGCGCTTAGAAGACGACTTCTTGTTTCCCAACTGAATTGTTGTATCTGTTCATCAGTGTAATCAATATTGTCAATGAATTTGCCAAGTGTTTTGAGTAAAGGAACCCATCTGGTATCAGCAGCTGATAGAGATATAAAAAGTGTTGGAATACCCAATTGGCGTATCATTGCAAACACTTCTTTTTTCTTGTTCTCAAGATATGGTGGCGAATTACGAATTGTACGAAATATATAATACCCTTCATTTAAACGAACCATTCCTTGACGTATTTGATCATCTAACACTTGAGCGGCCGTGTAGGTGTTGCCTTTTGTCTTACAACGTCGTAAAGCTAAAGTGACTTTGTCAGATATCTGTTTTAGTTGTAGTTTCTTGAGTTTGAAGAAGATGTTAGCAACATTTGTAAATGCACGACGATCAACAGATCTCAGTTCATACTTAGCAATGTCACTGTAATGTACTGGGATTTCTGTCTGTGCTCTGCGATGTCCACAGAATATGGTTGGGAAAGACAGATATTCTGCATCAGTGTCATGGTATAAACTGATTGGTGTTTGTCCTTCTCCTGGTGCAAATATATATTCTTGTGGCTCAGTAATGTCAGGAGTATCCAGCATTGTGTCCATGTTTCCCGATGTTCGTTCAGTTTCATCCACTTCACTGAAGTTATCGTCATCATTATCATCATCATCATCATCTTCAGTTTGATTTTCTTTTACGTCCTCATCTTGTTCTTTTTTCTGCTTGTTATTACTATCATCATATGAAGTGCTTGGGACTGGTTCTGTTCCTTGAGACTGTGGTTGTTCTAGGAAATGGTGAAAATCTCCAGCTTCTTCTTGATTAAGTGATTCCATCCATATGTCATCTAGGTTAACATTGATGTCTTTGTACAAGGGTCCATGTTCCTTCAGCCATTTCAGAGCTTTTAATACTTTAGATGGACGAATATTTTCACTGAATACATTTGTTTTGTACTGTTTTCTCCTTCGTAATTTTACTGGAATTGTCTCAATATCAGATAAATTCCTTGGAAGTGATGAGACTGTCTGTGTGATATTAACAGGAACATTGACAACATTTCCTCGTATCATTTTTTGGCCACCAACAGGCAGTTCTCGCATCTGCATGAACGGAATACGAAGTGATATAAGTCTTTCTTCAAGCTGATGTAGTTCAAGTTCTTGAGGTAGGGGGTAAAATCCCATGTTATTTTTCTTGCATAATTTGGGGATTTTTCCTTTGCCAACACAATCTCTGCAAGTTTTGCATATCCATTCAACATCGTCAACAGATTTGTACCCTGTTAGACATTGTGAAAACAGATTTTGATGTTCATTTTGTATATTAACATTATTCACTTTGATCACAGATTCTTTAAACCATGTCTGCTGACAAGAGGAACATACATACAATGGTCCATGTAATACATTCTCATGAAATATTTCAATATTTGCTTTCAGAGTCAGTCCATATTTATTTTGCATTCTATTCGTTGCTTCTTTTTCTTCAACTTGTATTTTTTTTCTGTTGTTTTTCCTCTGTATAGTATTTCTATTACGTTCATTTAGCTGGAATTCCCGATTTAAGCTTCTTTTGCATCTTTTATGTTCTCTTTCTTTAAATAAGAATTCTTCATCACATCTCTGGTTCCTTTTTCTATGAAGATCCTTCTCCTGTTCTGCTGTATAAATTTCTGGTTTAGAACGACTTTTCTGTTTATTTTCTTTTTCTCTTGTTTGTGCATATGGAGTTCCTCGGCTTCTTTGTTTACTTTTAAGTTCACTTTTTTGAAAGTCAGGATTGTTACGAAGATTTCGCTTACTTTGTCTCCCCATTAGTGTTTCGATTCTTTTGTAACATGAATCAGTTCTTTTCAATTTTTTACTGTCAAGTTCCCGTTTCTTATATCCTGGATCACTTCGTTTCAGTTGCTTTTTCTCAAGTTCATATTTCTTATATTCAGGATTATTTCTCTTCAGTTGCTTTTTCTCAAGTTCATATTTCTTATATTCAGGATTATTTCTCTTCAGTTGCTTTTTCTCAAGTTCATATTTCTTATATTCAGGATTATTTCTCTTCAGTTGCTTTTTCTCAAGTTCACATTTCTTATTTTCTGGATTACTTCTCTTCAGTTGCCTTTTCTTAATTTCACATTTCTTATATTCAGGATCACCTCTCTTCAATTGTTTCCTGTCACTTTCATACTTCTTATATTCTGGGTCAGTTCTCGTCATTCGCTTCTTGTCAAGTTCACATTTCTTATACTGTGGGTCACTTCTTTTCAATTGTTTCCAATCAAGTTCATGTTGCTTAAACTGTGGATTTTTGCGAATGATAGATTTACTGATTTGTTCCTTCATCTTTTCAGTGTTTCTGTAACTGACATCTTTTCTCTTTTGTTGCATTAATTTTTTCATATACTGTTTCCTAGAAAGTTTCTCTTTCTGGTCACTTAAATATTTTTTCAGATTACTAAAGGGATCATGATGCTGTGACTCACATGTAGTCAACATTTTATCACCACTTGACCTTTTCTGGCCTAAACTGAATGCTTTTCTTGACACTGACTTCGCTTTAAAATAAGTAATTTGAAAATTGTCACAATCAGAGGTGTTACATCCAAGTTTCAATGCATATTTGTGAAGAAATTTGACAACGTCAAGTTTGGCATTCATCTGCAGACAAATTGATGTGCCATCTGGCACAGGATCACCAGAAGTATTTCTGCTATGAGAATCAAAGAAAAAATAATTGGAGTTATGTTGTAAATCAAAGCAACAGCATTTGTTCCAATGATTAAAATAGACAGACCAACACTGCAAAGATTTTGAACAGCATTTTCTAGTGTAATATATGGAGATGCATCATCTTCATCAATTGGCATATTATTATCTAAAACTACATTCTTTGTAAGGCCATTTTGCTTTAAATTCAAGAAATAAGTACATGAAAATTCAACATATTGACGTATCTCATCAACTGCCATGTATCCAGTTATTGTCCAGTTCTGATATAATGTATCTCCTTGCAGTAAAATTTCATCCATATCAGCTGCTGTCCATAGTATAGGTGCTTTAATTTGGGAAAATATCAATGCTTTTACACAATTGAGTACACATTGTTTACCAACAGTGTCAGTTGAAAATTTTAATGGATCTCCCTGATGAAAATGTCCCTTGGTCACACTGGCTATTGTGAAGTCAGATGGGCCTGGGTTACTTTCTACATCACCTGACAATTTCAATTTATTGGAATTGTAGGCTTTATACATTATCAAGTTCAAGAGAAGCCAAAAAGAAACGTAGAACTCACAGGTGCTTTGAACAGATGAGTAATAGGCAGCCAACCGAAGGCTGTCCAATTCTCGATGTCGATTCTGAATAATTTCGTCAAACCATATGTTGTATCCATAAAGTTCTGACAAACTGTACTCGTGACAGTGTTCCACATTTTTTACCTTTCCATTTCTCTTGCATCCACACTGGACATCCTTTTCCTTCTTAGATAAGTGTACTGCTGTACCATAGAAACATCCAACTGATGAACGATACTGTTGTAAACAGATCATATTCTTAGGTCAACACAGCATTAAGCATTCAGTGAACAGTGTTTTGGCAATCACCTTTATCCTCAACCTTTGATGTGGTTTTGTAATGTAACCACACAGTTATCGCCTGTACATTAACAGTGGCGAACACCCAACCTAAAGTATGTCTATAGTTCCTTATAGACTTACCCAATCTGGTCCCGCGAGATTTCATTCGAGACTTGGATTTTATGAATGAAATCTCTGGAATATTTGGCTGACATCTCGGATTGACCATTCTCATGTAAATATGTACAATTTGATATCCTTAATGTAATGATAAGGTCCGATAATTAAGGGTGAATTGCTGTGGGAGATACATATTGGGAATATAAGCTGCATTAAAACACAAGAGGCCAAAAAACAAGCTTGAGAACTACGCTTTCTGGGCGTAGTTGCTCGCCGTGTTGTGCGGCAAAACCATGGAGACGGTGTAAACAACCTAATCCATCGACCATGACGCCCGCATGACCAACAAAACGGGTGCCGAGGAAAGTCAAAGGAATAGATTTAATGGCGATTTGCTTACGTTTTGCAACACTTTCTGATGCTGATCGCTTCCTTCTCGTGCTCCTGATGTGCAAGATCTGTTGCCAAGGACGCAAAGTAGTTCGAAAGATTCGTAGTAATACACGGGGCATTACAAAAATACGGAGCGACCGAGCACTGGCACAGCGATGACTGCCAGCAGGGCATTGTTGCGTCAATGACGTCATCAACATGTCAGCCAAATATATCAGAGTCCGAACGATAACGTCAGGCTCGGGTCTGTTTCAGAGTGAGACTTACCGTGTACAAGAGGTTTTTGTTCTTCACAACGATCGTGTTTCTATATTGTTGTCTCAGTAGAGGGTCTACTGTATTCAAGAGTGCTCCTCTCACATTGATGTTTTTTCTCTCGACAAGATATGTATCAGTATTCTTGAATATGTGACGGTCCTGTATCACAATCTGTACCACTGAATGATCGTTTGGAGTCAAAAGAGCACAATTTAGTCTTGGCAATTACACCATAGACTCAATCCTTAAGCACAATTATTTACTTTATACTGGAAGTGGAACTAAAATATAACTAATAACAAACTATAGGAATGAAGACAAAAATGTAACTGTGTATTTATTAATGAATAATAAAGATACACAAAAATGATAAAAATACGGTTTTATTACAGGAAATTTGGAAATAGTCAACAGTTTGACTTCCCTTCTTCAGTTTCTTCTTCGCAATGTAACCTTTCTACTGGTGATGAGAAAACGATGCTGAAATAAATGGGTTAGTTTGTTGCTTTGTTTCAGTATGGTCTGCTCAGTATGGTTTGTTCAGTTTGTTCAGTATAGTTTGTTCAGTTTGCTCAATATGCTTTTGCTCAGTATTCAGTTTGTTTTGCTCAGTTCTCAGATCACTCCGAGAAAGCCAGTGTTAGTGGCAAACGGCACAAGTGAAAAACACAAGTACCATGAACTGTACCAATTAACTGGTACGAAGGAAGCTGAAAAGAAGAAAAGAAAACAGATCAAAATCATGAAATACTTTATTTACAATGAACAGTCACGATATACCAAAGACATTCTTACTGATCTTTATTGACCTTTATGATTCTTGAAGTAAATGACCGACATTTTACTTTTGTGAAGCATTGTTGCTGCATGTAGTTACCAAAAGAAAACATTCTTGAAAATTCTACTTCAGAATAACACCATAAATACTTACGAACTTGTGTCAACAACACAAAGTAGAGTGTGGGTAACTGAGTTTGGACACAGTCTTCTCTGGTTGTGAACAAATCTGCAAAATAAGTGATCAATAGTGCAGTTGACATGCTAGAAGGCACGAAAAGATGATAGTCAAACTAATAGAAGAAGGCAAATAAAAAATCCGAATATAGTCAAAGTAAGCACTTGATTGCATCAACGTCTTACCTTTATCAAATCACTAGGCCTCTTTATTGATAGAAGTATCAAAATGACAGTCTTTGATGCTGTATTGACTGGCACAGCTACCGGTACTCAGCAATGAAGGGACAACACTCAAAACTGAAAAAAGAATAAATTCCAACGTTATCAGATAGGCTAAGGGAGCAGCTTTCTGATACATATTATTTACCTTTTTATCATGTTTATACTTTTCTGTATTTTTATCACCGTTCAGTGCGACATAATATAGGAACTGAATCTATGCTCTCTGACTTAACGCATAGCTCTGTATAAATTTACATCCAGGTATGCATGCCCAGAATCGGGGTGCGGGTTCCCGGATGTGATTACAAAAATACTTCGATAGGGGCCAGACCCTTCGGTTTTCTGCTGCGCGAGACTACCGAGGGTCTGGCTGAGCGAGACTAGCCAATGTTTACATAAAATGCAGTCCATGCACAGCGCAATGCATTGTCAATGTACTGCGGGGGCGTTGATGGTTGGGCCCTTTGCTGTTGGCTATTTCACATGTGCTAGGTGTGCGATAAAAGGCCTATGTTTTCAATGCCCCCCCCCCCTGCCCCTCCAATGCAATTGAATTACGGTAGGCTAGGCTATATAAAACTATTCTACAGATCTGTGATTTTAGTTGGGGACCATGTTTACAAATTGGGAAAAAATGTGTGTTCAGTTTGAAGGTCGACTGCTTCGCACTTATCTATTCTTTTGAAACATTTCAATTACCATTGAGAAGTCAAGAATCTCTAGTTTTTAAATGTCTAAGCAGTTTGAAAATAGACTTAGGGACCTGGCCACAATCACCGTGGAATTCAATCATTTGAGCTTCAAAAGTTTGCAATTTCACGTCAACAGAGTTTTGTCATGGGCGCCGCCGGCACAGTCTAAAACCAAGAAGGTGGTAGGTGGATAGGTGGGTCCTCAAAAATACACTTTCAAAATTACCATAAGACACACACTGTCATAGGGTTTCTCCACCTGGAAAAAAGCGCGGTAGGTGGTAGGTGGTATGTGCCGGCGCCGCTGACGTCACGTACATGACCTTCACGCAGTGGTCCCCAACCAACGTCATGGATCTGTAGGTCTATTGACACGCTACAGATCCATGACGTTGGTTGGGGACCACTGCGTGAAGGACGACGTCATGTGACGTCGACGGCGCCCATGACAAAATTCTGTTGGAGCAGCTCAATAAACATGATAAAGTGCAACCTGATTCAGGGTTTACCTATCATATGAATACTTAGTGCTGCTGAAGTGCTTCGATTTCAAGGATTTTGGTACTAGCATAGAACATTTACACTCTTCTCCGCCGCTTGTAAGTTTAATGTGCCTATAAAGTAGGCCTAATGTGACAACAACAGAGCACTATATATGGACATTTTCTATGTGGACTACTCTCGTCATTACACCACATCATATGCAAACGAGTGCTCCTGATGGGGTTTTGACTAATCACGTTCACGGAATAATAGGCACTTATTCACCGCATCAGAATCAATCGGCGAACAAAGTNCAACAAGAGGTGAGTTAGTCAAAGAAAATGTATAGTGCCCTTGTGTAGCATTTCTAGCCCATTCTGTGAGTTAAGGGCAAGTAGTGGGTAGATTCGCGCAGGGAGTTTTTCCCGCCACTTTCGGCTTTCATAGAACTTGTCACAAATAAGACAAAATCAAGTTATTTAGTTCGCATGAAGTATAATTAATGAGCAGATTATGCGGTCCGTGTAATCGAAGTCACTGTCAGTGACTGTTGGAGTTATTGGGTTAGTTAGCATGGGTCAGGCCACCATTGTCACACTGGTGTGGCAGGTCTTTTGGTCCTGTGTATAGTGTCGTGTTCTTCGGATAGGTGGCAGCTCTGTGCAGGCATCTGGTAGCATGGGTTCAATCTATTAACAGTCAGGTCGCAAGATTGAAGACACAAGATTTGATTGTCATGTATACTTACTGGTGGCCTTTTATTGTAGTCTTACAATCTGTAATGTTTGTATTTTCAGTTTACATATCCACAGTACCCAGAATACCCAAAGTTTCCAAGGTGTATTCAAAGTCATCTTCGAAGCAACTTTGGCCTATGTAGGCCTACAATAAAGGCGTTAGCTATTCATCACAGAACCAGTTGTTCATTGCTGGTAATTTCATGGAACGCAGCAGAGGCCATTACATATGGCAAGTCCTATTTTGGCTATTCGCGTGATGGAAAGCATAGCTTATTCGGCACTGCGATTTGGATTGGGATCACTGGATGTTGCGCAACCTTTGTGGTGCAAATGGAAAATGCACGATGAAAAAATGATTTAAAAAATGATGTAGACTTTGCAGATAGCACTGTGTGATCAGCCTAATTAATTTCGAATTTGGAGATTTCCAGGGAGAACGGCATTTTACTCAATGCCACTAAGTTGATTTTCTTCGGAATCTATGATTTTGGCACAAAAATTACCGAACATTACAAAGTGAAAACATAATGCCTTTCTATTCCGTCGCCATTTTGGGACTTGTTTCACGTGCAGTAGTGCACAATCTGTCCCTCAGCTGCAGGTACAAAATACGCTTTGGCTACCGAGTCCCCATTTTCCTCCTGCACTCGTCAGCGGTTTCGATTCATCAGACACACAGTACGGCGCAGTACAATTGCTTTCGTATGCGTGTGCGAAATGAAAAAAATGTCCCCGGGAAAAAGTGTCCTTGGAACAAAATTTATTATTGTTATATTCTAATCTCTTGCGATTGGTTTCTATATAGCCATACCAATCCTAAAAAAATTGTGCCAATGGCACTGTGCCCGCTTGGCTTGAAGCATGGTGGTGGGAATCATCAGCAACCCCATAAAAGCTATTTAGGTACAAACATGCCAAATTGCCATATTTATCTCTTGACTAAGAACATGCAAACCATTACAAAAAGAGCCAATTTCGTAATTTCAGGCGAACTTTGACCTCTGTGACCTTGAAAAGTAGGTCAAATTAAAAACTCGGGTACTATATCTTATGTATCCTTATTAGATATACCCATGAAAAAAATTGACAAAAATCCATCTCTTGTTTATGGAGAAATAGCACTTTCAGTGATTTTGGTTTTAGCCCCCTAGAGGCAAAGTCAAGAATCAGATTTCAACGAAAGTTTGTCTGTAAGTTGCTATAACCTAGAGGTACATGTGTACAAACTTTCAACACGATACTTCAAACCATTATCAAAATATAGCCCTTTGAAATTTTTCACAAAACGCCCCCTGGAGGCCAAAATTGGAATCCAATCGTGCTCAAAATCGAACTCGACCTATGATCTTAGGCCCATATATAGACCCACCGAAGACCAAAAAGATTCGTCAAAAAATAAAGGCGCTAGAGCGCTAACAAACCAAAAGTTTACGGACGAAGCGCCGTACCGCCGTACGGCCAAGCGGGCTAAAAATCCGCTATATAACAATAGAGACGGACCGTTTTAGTGGTGGACATTCTTTACTGATACATCGGCTAGCTCAGCCTTTTGCACAGTACATCCAGGAAGCGTATTTCAGAGAACCTTTTTCTATATGCACTGTACATGAAAATGAAGTTAATCTGTAATCTTTGTCTCTAGCATATGAATGACTGACACGAGACTTCGCAAAAGCTGTTGTACAATCTCATTGGCTTTGGTTCCATAGACTTTGAATGACGATTCCCTCCCATTATATTGCAACGGGTGCGCAAAGTCCAGTGAGCCCTGTGATCGTATATGGTAACTGTTCAGTACGAGGAACCGGCGTTCCGTTTATCCCCACAGATCGGTGCTGCGAGCGGTGGGACCGCCGCGATGTCATTGACGACATATTAAGTTTGACGTTGCGTCATGAAAAGGTGACTTGTGATGTCATTGATGGCATTTTAAATTTTGACGTTGCGTCATGAAAAGGTGACTTGTACATCTTTCAATTGGAATTAATGCGCCGTTGTCTGGTTATCGCCATCCTACCTTTTCATTTTAACAGAAAAGGCACGAATTTGGAGAAATTTTCATCTGCTACAAAATAATGTAAATTTTAATGTCCCACGACCCACACAAAATGATAGTTTTCACGCCAGCAATAATTGAAATAACGTTAGAAAAAGGAACTTCCGTCGCACCGCTCGCAGCGCCACGCCCGGATGTTACTTCCTCAGTTTCCTCATTTACAATCTGCTTCAAATTAAATTTCGATACGAGGCATGATATGCCATATAAGGCCTGCATTATCCCATTACATCATCCCTTAAGCTCCACCGACCCATCGGACCCCTGTGAAACGCGTTTCAGAGGGTTCCAATTTAGAGAGCTGAGATGTAATTAGTCCCAATCCTGTTGTTTTCTTTCTCTGCCTAATTTATAGTAAAATGGAAAAGAGGTCTGTGCATTGTCTAGATGTTTTCCAGTTGAACAGAAAATGCTTTGTTATATCAAAAAACACTTTTAAATTTTCAAATCCGATGAATAATAACGGTTTTAGAACGCAAAATGTGTAGCACGTTCGGGCCGTAACCATTCCCCTTTGCCCCTTGATACACATGCTTGTCTTATCTGTCCTACTTTAGAGTATAGGAATGGCACACTTATAACCAGAGGGGTGCAAGGTGCAACTAGGTCAGTAGCTCAGATCAACCAGATGATGTTGTAAAATGAGTCAAAGTGGGAAGGTGTATTTCTGCAACAAATTCGCTAATGCCTCGTTTACCTAATGCCGCTGTTTGAGCCAGTCAAAAACGTTCTCTCCGAATAAGAACGGATGTGCCATCTAGTGTCATCGTTCATCTTCCCTGTCACACAATAAAATGAAATACAAGTGGAACAAAACAATGAACAGACTCTGGAGTATATTTTTGAAGCTACGTGTATTTTATTTTAAACCATGGAGATGAATTTATGTTATACATAATTCACCGGTTTTAAATCCAATCTCGAGCCTCTTCTTATTCGCAACGGCAACTCCACTTCATTCGTTGATTACAGCAGGGTACTCGCCACCGACACGCGTATTTCGGCTTTTCAGGAGGACAGCTTGCTCGTTTAGAAACATTCATATCATTCCGCATATCGTCTGCCATCTCTTCGCGGTCTGACGGTGCGGCCTGAATCAGGCCGACAATGACCATGATAACGGCGGTAATCAGCATATATGTACGTAGCATTGCTGCAGGAGAAAGCCTGGAATAATAATGAAGAGATGGTTATTTTCGAAGACAAAAAAGGAATCGAAAATTAGACAATTCGAGAGTTGTATTTCGATTCACAACCAAATTTAATTTTCACTTGGTATACAGATGTAGGGCCTATAGGCTATATTACATGCACGTCTACTTGTCTGTGCATTGGTTTCTCAGCACAAGTTTACATGTACATTATTGAACACCTGAGACATTGGGTAAGGTCAAGTCTCGTGGTTTGGATCGTGTTATGGGTCGTCTTTTAGAATGTTCCTTAACGTTAAGGTCGATCTTAAGTCTATTGTAAAACCATCGAGAACAGAGGACAATAGATTTAAGGTGGACCTTAATGTTAAAATACGACCCTTTGGGTCGTATTTTAGAACGTTCCTTAACATTAAGGTAGGCTACACCTTATATCTATTGTTCTCGATGGTTTTACAATAGACTTAAGGCCGACCTTAACGTTAAGGAACGTTCTAAAATACGACCCTGAGGGTCGTATTCCAGAATCGTCCTTTATTCGGGCATTAGACCGGCCTTTCAGAAGGTGGACTTTAGTAAGGAATTCCTTCTGTAAGGAGAACTCAGATAATTTATATTCCAGAACCTTTCTTTAACAGTTCCTTTGCTAAGGAATTCCTAAGCCTTAAAGGAATTCCTTGCGCATAAAGGAGTTCCTTTATACGCACAAAGGAATTCCTTATGGTTATAGGTTGGCCTGAGAGGGTTGAAACTGAGTAAAGCAAGGTTCATTGGCGCACGGATCCGATCCGTTTCCAGTCCGTTTGCCCTGAGTTTTCCGGATGCGACAACGCTGAAGTCCATTTGATAGATTTTTTACGGACCTGAACCGGACCAATTCCGTGTGCCAATGAACCTTGCTTACCGCGCACGAATGCGCCTGCCTTTTTTTATGAAGGACGGGAGGATGAACAATTGATTCATCTTCCAAGACCGATGAGCTTCCCCAGCAGGTTGCATCACTTTGTAAAGAATCTCTACAGCCACTCGAGAACAGCTACGACGATGATGCCGGCTATCATTTTCACACTGGTAAGCATCTCAAGCTGCCGGTGATTCTAACCCCTTCAAATTGGAAACCTATTCTGAACAGGGAGGATATCGTGCTTCTGTACTCCTCTTTAAAGCCCCACTGTATTGAATCTTACGATATTTTCAAAATGTTAGGAGAGTGCACATAGAGGTCTCATGGCCTCTTGAAGGTCCCCAGAATGCTTGCCTCATACGTATTTCAGAGAATAAACCAACTGATCAACCATCATCTTCGAAAGTCAGACACGAAATGAATACTGTGCTGTGAAGGACACCTCTTAAGGATACTCACCACCTTCCTTAGAAATACAGGTCGACCTTACACATTATAAAGGAATTCCTTTACGACAGGCACGTTCAAGAATATGCCTTTTCCGTCCGAAAGGAAGAGAATTCAGGTCAACCTGAATGTAAAATAAAGGTCGGTTCTGGAATAGGATAAGGCCTCCTTTTATGAGTTGAGGAATTCCTTATCCCTTAAGGTCGGTTCTGGAATACGGGCCTAAGACTTTCCATTCTTGATTGAAAAAGTGATTTTACGCGTTGACAATAGTGAGGTATCGCAAATCTGACGAAACACGGAGTAGGCTACGACATACGACATTAGACTTCATTTCAAGAGATGGTTGGTACCACAAAAATCGCCTGCTGCAAGAGCGTCTTTCAGCGTATGACGTTAGACCGATAGAGTTATGGTGTATTAAATTTTCAACTATCAACTCGGATGACATCTCCCTCAGCGCTTAACAGAAAGGGATGGGCTAAATATCAACATTTGATATATCAATATCACCATGACCCACATGTCTGAGATATGTAACAATGAGCTCATCGTGTAGCCAGGATCGAGTTACGGGGGCGACCTATTTTCAAGGCTGTGGCTTTTGCAGTAGCCGAGTTACAGGGTGGACAGACAGACAAACAGACACTACGACCAACTACTATATGGTTTCCGATCTTGATGATCGGAACCCATAATCAGCACATTGGTCTCAAAAATCAACTTTCTTCACTAACACGTGTACAAAGCTTGTCATGCAAATCGGCTTTACTTCAAACCATAATAGGAGCTGTCAGCGAGTTGACCACTAGGTGTCACTAGGGCCCAATTCAATGCATCTAGCGGACCCAGTCATTATCGATCGAGCAGCGATCATAATAGATTTCCTGTACATTTGGTCCGCTAAGACTGTGCTGCCATCTGTTAGCAATATGCGCGGCTGACTGCTACTATTGGTAACTGGCTCCTAGTGTACAAAAGATTCGAACGACAGTACCCATGAGGTACAGGGAAGAGAATTTCACTTTGCCCCAGGTTCCCTTACTTGTAACGTAAATCAAACAGCACAAATCTCAGAACCGATCGTTGGGGCCAACCTGGTTATTCTGTTGGTTGTGAATAAGGTTAATCCAGGTAGAGTTAGAAAGGTTGTTGGACAAGTTATTATATCGTACCTCAAGTAAGTTTCCGTGAATACGATTGGTCGAGAGCAGTCACGTGAGCGGCCAACATTTAGGCATATTCGCCCGGAAAATATTTCTGGTTGGAATGTTTTCCCGCAAAATGTTTGAACCGTTGACACCGCCATTTTGTTTCTCGCTTCAACTGAGACGGTAATTTTGCAATCAAAGTCGCCAAAATACCAGTCAGTATTGCCAGCTTTTGTGCTCATCGATAGCATGGGTCAACTGTTAACATTTGTCTTAACACAATGCCCCAAACTTATTGCAAGTTAAGCTCACAATTTCAAAGAAATGAGCAAGCGAACAGCGCCGATCTGCGTCATATTTTTGTTCAGTGTCGTGCGTTCATTTACGTCCGCATCGACATTACATCAGCCGTGCTGCGGCGCACTGCAGATTTGAGTGACGATAAACGCCACGAAAAATTCTCTGATGACTTCCGGTACGATATAAAAAATGGTGCCCGTCGTGTCGGGCGCTAGAGCGAAATGTCACCCCTCGAAAGCAATGTTGCCCTCGGTTGCCGCCTCGGGCAACATGGCTTTCTCGGGGTGACATTTCGCTCTACGGCCCTCCACTCCGGGCACCATTTTTATAATGTCCCCATTTGCCTATCAACAGACTTCAATCCAGGTCTGGTCTAATATGCTGGCCCCACCAGACTTACTCAGAACAATAATTTCGTGATGTGGGCTACATGTGCATGTTGATCCGGAGACAGAATGTCGAACATTGACATCTGGTTGGCGGTGGGCAAATAACCATAGTCATTAATTCATGTTGTGCAAACTCAGATTTAGTCACTGTGCTGAAGGTGACTAAATTATGAGCAAAAATATTGAAACATCAAAATGTTGATATTTTGAAAAAAAACGTAGTAAAGTCCAACCATTTTATAAGAATCATCGAAAATTTCATAATTTTATAATCTGAGGTCAGTTCTATCTACTGACATCACAATTTTGTAAAAAAAATCATGAAAAATCTCAAATTATCACAAATTTGATAACCTCATATCTCAGCAACCACTCGACAGATTTTGGTGAAAGAAAGGCCAAAACCCTCAGAATGTTCCGTTCTATCAGAACAACTAGGAAAATGAAAGTAAATATTCCAAAATAAGAAATTTGACTTTTGAGGGTTTTTCTCATGAGCTATTTATTCACTTCATTTTGATATAATGGCGAAATTTCCAACATTTTGATGCAGAAATATAACCAACAAGTTGTCCTTTCATACTCAACAAACCTTTTAAAATTGGTACTGTTGTATTTGAAACATTCAAGATATGAGGTACGGTGTAGATAAACTTTCGTCAGTGCCTGTACATTACGGTGTCTGGAGTAAGCCGTTGCAAATTCGAAGGTATCACCAAAAATACGTTACTTACTGATACCACTGCTGTTTCAGGTAGATGTGCTCGGAAGAATATCTTGTTCAATTATGGTGCAGACAGCGTCGCTCACTGCGCTTAGATTGTTTCGAATCGCTGGTGAGCACCTGCAACATTCATCGATTTTGATCTCGAAATATACGTGTCAAGACTATTCAAATAATGCCATGTCAGCGTTCTACGGAACTGAAAACAAGAGGCCCAAGGCCCTGGCGCTCAGCTGACAGTTGACTTCAGATGTAGTTGTAGGTGTAGTGAAGCATGCTGAAGGAGAGGTGGAACTGTAAACTGGGTCCAATGGATTTTATTATAGAAAACGAAGAGAAAGACACCTTGGCTCAACTGGTCTTTAAGCAGGTCAAGGAAGTAGATCACTTCAAATTACACTTCATTACATTCAGTTTGATACCAAACATGACTACCTTGGCGCAACTGGTCTTTAAGTAGGTCAGTAGGTCACGGATCTACTTCCATGACCTATGTACCTACATAAAGACCAGGTGAGCCAAGGTGGCCATGTTTGGTATCAAACTAGAGGTAATGAAGTGTTGGTTTGAACTGACGTACTTCCGTCAGTTCAAACCTACACTTCATTACCTTTAGTTGATACCAAACATGACTACCTTGAATAAACTGGTCTTTAAGTAGGTCACTAGGTCATGGAAGTAGGTCAGTTCAAACCTACACTTCATTACCTTTAATTTGATACAAAACATGACAACCTTGGCGCAACTGGTTTTTAAAGTAGGTCACTAGGTCATGGAAGTAGGTCAGTTCCAACCTACACTTCATTACCTTTAGTTTGATACCAAACATGACTACCTTGGCTCAACAAGTCTTTAAGTAGGTCACTAGGTCGTGGAAGTAGGTAGGTTCAAACCTACACTTCATTACCTTTAGTTTGATACCAAACATGATTACCTTGGCTCAACTGGTCTTTAAGTAGGTCACTAGGTCGAGGAAGTAGGTCACTTCAAACGTACACTTCATTACCTTTAGTTTGATTCCAAACATTGCTACCTTGGCTCACCTGGGGTCTGTTTCATAAACGCTAAAGGCACTTCATTAACTAATAAAACTTGCTTATGCTCTAAGGAATAAACTGGATATTGACACAAGTCCGGAACGAGCATATTCAAGTATTATTATTTAATGAGGCGCCTTTAGCGTTTATGAAACAGGCCCCTGGTCTTTAAAGCTGACGTGAACGAACAAAAAGCCCCCATGCGACGAGCAAGAGAATTGCAAACGCCCTGCAAACACCTCAAACGAAGGCTCAGAACATGATATACCCCACGATGCCAGGAGGGCGCCACCTTATTTGTCAATTCGCTTTAAATTTCAATTGAACTGACGCTAGTAGGTCTAATGTGACATAGACAGGCCTATTCTGAATTGATTGAGCAGAGGTGATCAGCTCTGATCATTCCTAAATAGGAAACATTGGCCGTGCATCAATGCATAAAATGCATCAAATGACCATTGCTTTCATGAAAAGTGATCGACTCGGCTGGGGTGATCGATTAGGCGATCAAGATCATGCCCTTCTATCCAAGGCATAGTCAATGGCACTATGCATAATCGTAAACAGTGATTGGATAAAAGACGCATATTCAACAGAATAACCACCCGCAGCTCGCTAAAGTGGGCTGGACGTTCTAATACCTGAAGTGATGTTACAAATCCGATTGTACAGTATTGACCTATATTCAACTCCGTTGCCCGTCTCTTCAACAGGCAGAAATAGGAGGGAGTATCTTGTGCATCTGTTGTGTAGGCCTAAGTGTCACTCCAGAAATCGATCCGTCACACATCTATCATCGCTCATCAACCATCTAGTAGAATTATGGAAAATCATCACATGTAGGCCTACATACGTTCTAGGAATAGGATGTTCGAAACACACACTGAATCCCTCATTGGTTGGTTCCTTGATCACCCGTCAACGAAAATATTAAACATTCATACACAGATGGTGGCCAACGAGTTCTCCTACATGACGTCGTGGCCATTTATTATCCAAGCATGATATAACACTACCAAACGCATCTTCTCAGACATTAGGGAGGTTTAGAAATCAAATGATAAACGTAAACGTTAACCACAACGTTATTTTTGTACCGAAAATACAAAGGGAATCGTCATTGCTCCAGAATGGCCAACCCAGCCATGGTTCCCAGTGTTGATAGAAATGTGTGTCACAGCCCCAATCATCATCAAGAGGGGAACGTCGCCAAGGCTTCTAGTACCATCACATCCAGGAAATATTATACAAACTCAGCATTCTACATTTCTGCTAAAATTTTTGTATTGTATTGGTTTACTGAAAATTCAAAAGAAAGATACAGTGAGTAAGTGCTAGTTACAACTTCAATATGGCCGCCAGGTGGCCATCTCGAAAAACAGAACTTTTGACATCCGTGACCTAGACAGGAAAGCAGTTTGATTTATGAATACAAGTCTAACTTGTGGGAGAAGTTAGTAGTATTTGTAAACATACTCCTTCTGACGGCCATCGACTGAGTTTACGTCATTGATTGATTACCTGTACTGATCAGATCATAAAAATTGGTGTATTCAGCTTTATCTTATCTGTACTGATCCTTCATCATTCACCATGCAAATCACATTTTTACTTTACCACAGAGACTTATCACAGAGGTCAGCACAGTGTCCCTGGACATTTCATTTTCTTAAAACGACGAAATGTGATAGCGATAAAAGCATACGTTTTGTTTCATTGTTCCTGTAAAAAAATACAGGTCATTTTCTCATGACGCAACATCAGCACCTAAAATGACGTCAGTGACGTCGCTAAGGTCACTTCGCTCGCAGCGCCGACCTGTCGGGATAAATAAAAAAGTGCCCTCCTCATTGCTGTCGACAGTCATGGAGCCGCGCCTTAAGTGTTTTATTGTTGTTGAAATAAACGCCAATTTGACGACCTTGAGTTGTTTCTTGATGGTATCGGCATGCCCGATGTTAAGGCAAATATTGGAAAAATAAATCCATTACAAATACATGTACTAAATCATACTCGTCAAAAACAATTGTCATCAAGAGGCCGCTCTCCGTTTAAGAAATGACGTCGAAATTTCTTTCTGATCTGAGAAGTATCTCCCTTTTCCCGAATTAACCATGCTCTCTGCTAGTACCGACCATATCCGCAAGAGCGTTTAAAATCGGTATGGAACTAAAGGTGAACAAACGAATCAGTCAGTGCTGGAACTTTTCTATTATAATACCAACTTCGGTCTCTTTTTGAAGAAATATTTGATATTACATGTATAGTGCTGTATTCTCGGGATGTCTTCAAACAGTCACAGATCTGTTACAACGGCAGATAAACGTTAATACCTTCCTGGTGTCATTCCTAAACTTCTGTCCGCCACCGACGAGATAGAGAAAGAAATTGATAGCAAAGTTAAGGGTCCAGAAAACAAATAATATCGTGCGCACGAGAACATACATCAATTTCCAGTAATCATTAGAGAAATCGAACATTTCTTGAAGCTGAGGTATTTTGAATATCACAGGTGACACTCGAAGAGGGATTGAGAGAATTAGATATGCAAGCGACACAAGGATTAGTATTCTTGTTAAGTGATTTTCTCTATCTTTTGTTGACACAGTTTTGGTGGTCATCATTAGCCACTTTTTAGCGGCAATCCGCACGTTGACGATGATGATGATGTTGCACGATATTATGATACTAAAAGGGATGACAGAACCGAATAATAACAAATACCAACCGACAACTGTCTCCACCCATGCAGGATCAGGGTAGTCTAAGACTTCCGTCAAACCGCCAGTTACCGAGTCTCGTTGAACACGATATGTGAAGAAGAAATTGATGTTTGTGCCAGCTGGCAAAAGAAACCCACAAACAATGATCTTCCTGGCATTCGAAGGTGTACAGACAATTTTTGCCTTCAGGGGAAACTGGATTGCGATCGCCCGATCCAGACTCATCATAGCCAGGAAAAGACCTGATGCCATGCCAAATGTGTTGTTGGTGTACCATATGAACCTGTAAAATTGTTTCATCGTTCAAGTAATCAAAAATACTGCACTCCATACGTTCATTGTTACCTTCGCTAATGATATAGAGACTTAGGTTTTCTCGTTTTGGAAACCATTTCACGCTTTATACTCTCATGGAATGAACTGCCCAATGAAGGCATTTCTTACCCTCGATGCCGCTGAGTTGTAGCCTCTGACACGCCCATCGAATTCGGACACGTCAAAAACGAGGAGTAAATACATTTCCTCTTGGGGGCTGCGATCACACACACTCGTTGGGCAAACGGTTATGGAGAACGCATATTAAGGGAGCACGGTATTGCCACTTTTTCTCGACAGCCGGCGCCACCGCGCCACTCTCCAACCCGAGGGTCTAACTACGTGTCGGCGAATACCCCAATTTACTGCATACATTTCGTAATGCATTTTAGTAGTTTGTCTTACTGCCGCTAGGTGGCTCCCTCTACGTCGGCAGTCAAATAACGCATTTGAGATCCAATACCGTGCTCCTTTAAGACCTACATGTACAGTCATGGACATTAGTTTATCTACACCTGATACTTTGAATATTTCAAATACTTCTGGGCCAATTTTAACACGGTTTCTTCCATATGAATCTTGTTGGTCATATTTCTGCATCAAAATTTTGGAAATTTGGAAATATCGCAATTACGTAATAGCTCATCAGAAAAATCAACATTTTTATTATGTAATTTTTTTGTGACTTTTGTTGCGGTTTTGATCGAGTGGAACTTTCTAAGGATCATGGACTTTGTTTCATCAAAATCTGTTGAGTGGTTGCTGAGATATTTGAGATTATCAAAATTTCGATAATTTCAGATTTTTCAATTTTTCACAAAATTCTGATATCAGTCGACAGAGCTCACCTAAAAACCAAGAAGTATGAAGTTTTGGAACGTTTAGCCGAAACTGGTTAGAAGTTAAGCATGTTTTTCAAAATATCAACATTTTGATACTTTGAAAAACACGCAGTATTTGCGCCCAGTTTAGGCAAAAAGGTCCGAAATTTTGTAAATCCATATTCTGACGTTAGCTTTATCTAACGGCATCAAAATTTCCTACAAAACACGAAAATCTCAAATTATCAACATTTTGATAATCTCAAATATCTCAGCAACCACTCAACATATTTTAATGAAACAGAGCCCAAAATCCTCAGAAAGTTCCACTCTATCACAACTGCAACAAAAATCACAAAAATATTACATAATGAGAAGTTTGATTTTTAGTGTTTTTTTTTCTGATGAGCTATTGCATAATTACGATATTTTCAAATTTCCAAACTTTTGATGCAGGACTATGAGCAACAAGATATATTTTCATGTGGAACAAACCGTGTTTAAATTGGCCCAGTAGTATTTGAAATATTCAATCAGGTGTAGATAAATTAATGTCCATGACTGTACGTACATACGTACGTACGTATACTTACTTCTGCAGCAAAACAGCAAATGAACCTGCCTTGACAATTTGTTCCGTAGAGAAAGTAAAATCCCGTATGAGATATGTTGCCTGGGTTAGTAGTACCATTGTATCGACGACAGATAACGCTGCCATATAGACGCAGGTGCTAAGTTTTCTGTTGTCTTTGAGTGTTGTCACAAGGAGAGAGATGATGTTCCCAATGACACCGATGACAATGTACACAAAAGAACATTTTCTAATTATTTGTAATGCATTTACCATCACCCAGTTCCTCGAGACTGCCAGTGAAACATTCGTTTCCGACTGGGAAATGTTGACTGCATCGCATGTGTCTCGCTCATTTCCCAGAGAGCAAGTCATCGTTATCGGTAGGAACGTATTATTTGCGATTGTGGCAGCCTTATTCATGTAAGCAGATAACATGATATGGTGATGATGCAAGAGACCACAACAGCATGTAATACAGCTGCTTTTTTCTTAATTTGCCTGGAGGAGACGATGATCTAAATCGCGTCATCCGATGACACAATTAAATTAATGACACTATGTTTTATCTGCGCTCCATTTAATGGTGAACTTCCAGTTGCATCCAAAAATTGACTACCCAGATTATTACTGAAGTGAATAGAATTAAGAAAATGGCGCCCGCCATGGAGGGGGACAGACCGAAATGTCACCCCGAGAAAACATTGTTGACCGAGGCCGCCGAGGTCAACAATGTTTTTTCGAGGGGTGACATTTCGGTCTGTCCCCCGACATGAAAGGGTGCCATTTTCTATATCGTACCGGTGTGCATGTATGTGTCACAACCCGTCTCTGCGGCTGTGCCCGGCAGCGGCGGAATGCGTGAAGACGACATAACATGGTCGGCCACGATTTGAAAAAAAAAAATCCTTGCTAAAAAGCTGTGCTAGTCTAGGCCTAAATGAGTTAAATGACAAAGGAAAGGTGGTAATATTCTTCCAAATGCGGTGTAGTATCATTCTGTTAGGCCTACATTGCGTGACAGTACTGTTAAACTTGTAAGTCTACTACACGTGCGCAGTGCTGCTGCGATTGAACTGGTAGCCTGAGGCACTGACATCGGCATCGCCGTCGGCTCTCTGCGACGGGTAGGCCTAGAATTTATGACTGTTGAACATGCTATTTCCTCTATTCCACTCAGCCTTTTTCTGTATTCGTGATAAACATGCTGATACTACGCTAATCGACACCACAATAGGATTTAATCGGCGCTCGATAGCCTAATATGCGACTTCAAATATTCGAAGCGGTCAAACGAAAAAGCGTCCGCCATTTTGTTTTCCGTGAGCGGTGGACATTGCATCTTGAGCGGCAGACATTGAAAAATGTTCACCGCTCACGTGACGCGTCTGGGCCAATCATATTCACAGATTCTCTCTTGAGGTACGATATACGTAAATATCGGGTTATTAAAAAGAACGGTCCCGCTTTCGAAAGTTCAATGTCTCCTGAAATACCTAGAACAGAATATAATGAAACTGCACCAAAATTAAGCCCCAGATAAGATGAAGAGATGGTGTGAATTGCACATCAATAACCCTCTTGGGTATGGAATAACGAGCGCTACAAAAGTGCATGTCAAAAAGTGCAGTATCGGAAAGGCAGAGCCTATGGCACCACCCGATGACAAAGGATCGGCACCAGTCAAAATGCTATACCCAGACAGTAAGGCTGTGTTCTGGCACAATATTTTTTTTAAATCCATGGCAAGATGCATTCAAGGACCCTGCAATTTTGTAAGATTTCGACAGAATTTGTTTCGGAAGCCCAGATGACAGTGGACAGATTGAACATTGTTTCAAGTATGATTGTTAGCCGCGTTAGAACTTCTCATGCTCGTTATTTCACTTTTTGACTCACGCTTTTGCACCGGACATCATTCCACGCCCAATAACGATATTGAATATGAAACGGGTTTCTAAGGTGAAAGTCATCGCGTCCTTCTACCAGATTTGAACCTACGGACCCTCGCATAAGGCATCAATCGCCAGCACTAAGGCATGTCAGGGGCAGCACGTCAATAAAGATATTGGTATGAAATTTACGCCACGACTTGATCTTAGCATAAGCTTAATTCTGGTGCAATTCTGTGACATTCTGTGTGCTATACCAGGAGATATTACAGTTTAATTCATTTTTTGTCGGATAGTACCACTGAGTCCGCATTTATGACACTGCACAACTGGATATGTATTTTTGTACTGGATATTACACCGAACTCAAAAGGGATATTAAGATGAAATTCATATTATCTCCTTATCTTATCATATCCTTCCTTTTGGTGCAGTTTAATTGTATTCGGTCCGACACTTCAGGAGATATTGACCTTTCAAAAGTGGGACTTTTTTTGAATAACCCGATACATGTCGATACATTTTGCTTTTTGTTTCATCAAATTCTGATGAGTAGTTTGGGTGATATCGAGGGATATGTACGTGAAAATGCCAAGTGCTGCTATTTTATGTATAGAGGTAGGGACTAGCCAGGGTCAAAAATGATACTTTATGCACGATGTCATAGCACGGATAAATGAAATCAAATGTGAGCTATCCAATGTGGAGATAAAGTTCAATTTCATTTACATTAGTTAGTAGTTCACAAATTTCTCACTTGATTCTCTTAAGCCTAGCGTACATCACACTTGCGACTGGAGACAACTAGTCGCCACCTGAGCTACTGGCAACTGGGAGGATCTAGCTGGAACTGGAGGCGACTGATCAGTCGCCAGAAACGGTCGATGTACGCACCCTTGCGATTCGCTGGAACTGAGATTTTGCCAGTCGCCGCGAGTTGCACATGTTAAATTTTCTAGCGACTAGTTGTACCCAGTTTCGTTCAGCTACGATGTACGCAGGCTTGCGACTGATCAGTGCCAGTTTCCTGAACGAAACCTAATATCGTCGAGTCTCAACGCCCCTGATGTTACGTGAGTTGCTGTCAGTCGCAAGTGCGATGTACGCGGTCAGGACATGATCACTAATGGGGACAATAGCCGACTTTTTCAATAGGTGTCACTATGGTTAATACTATTGCAATGAAACTGACATCCTGGTCCTGATCAATTTCCCACACAAAAGGCGTCCATTGTATTAGGACCGGGTTTCGGTGTGCTGCCCTCTGTTGAGCTAGCGCCCCATTGGATCCTCCTAGTTTTACTGAGTTGCTGAATTTGCGATATTCGCGCAACGCGTAAATCACCAGCCACTGCTGATCAGTTACTTCCAGTCGAAAGTGCGATGTACACAGCTAAACCTGTAGTGTATACAAAACCCGCCGTGGGCGCAGCCATCTTTGATGCAATGCATTATGTCCATAAATTAGCCAGGACTCTGTATAAGAATGCGAAAAAATTTTCAAATATTTCCTAAAATCTCTTGTAGTGGTGGTGGTAGTGTTATGAACATCCAGGCGTGTCACTGAAACGGCGTTGTCTTCGAAGGGATAAAACAAGCATTTTTCTATCAGGCCCACAAACGTTTCTTGACAAAGAATGTTTCAAACCAGCTGACATTATACATTCTTAGTGGCCTGGTCCCAATAAGGAGGTTTTTATTAAGACCGCCACCACCTCACAGGTGGCGGTCTTCATTGGTTTTACTGGACCAGATTTTCTCTGAATGTCTGTGGCAACATTTGGTTTCCGAGCGATAACTTTAGAATTAAGCGATATATCAGCTTAAGACTTACAGGATATGTAAATAAATCCAAAATACAGGTCAAGTTCGTTAACTGGCTCAATCCGTAATCATTTGGACCGTATTTGGCGACCTTTTCGACAAAAACTAAACACAGCCCGCCGGTGTGGGAATCCCCGACAGCCCAAAATAGAATCCAGCGCAGGTCACGTGTTTGTTCAAGTCCCCTGGTACGTCATCATCGTTCCATACCCGGATTGACTCGCATGCGTAATCCTGCAATAAACTTATTCTGATTTTGATTCTGATTCTGCGTTCGATCCATGGATCGGGCTGACTCGAGCGCGTTTTTCGATCATGCGCAGTAGTGATACCAGTTACGTCTTCCGCTGTTCCATGTGCGAATGACATGAATGATGTTTGCCGATTAATTGAAAATTGTCGACATTATTGCCAAGTATTCATTTTGAATCTTTAGTACGAGATAGGTATGCATATCCGAGTTTCAATCCAGAAGTTTTTACGGCACTCATCGACACGGTATTGTTGAATAAAGACCGTTGATGCGACCGAACTTCCTGTTCATGCATGGCAAGCAGGCCATGACAGTACCGTACACACATTTAGGCCTATACACGTGCATGCACATGATGAATGAATGCGTCTTGTTTAACATGCTTGATGCATGAGCATGGGGCCGCCACAGGTGAATGAATCACATGTATCGTGAATCGGTAACACCACTACACTACTAGGCGATGTCAAAACAAGTAATTCGCTTAAAGCACTCAGACTATTTCAGAGTGTTCTCACACCATCTTGCTCTTGATGCATACCACCACTAAAAGACTGTGATGAAAGAACGTCAGAGTGCCAATACTAGTAGGCCTACATCTGTACTCTGTGTGTAGGCCTACATGTCAAAGAAAGCCATAGGCTAACTTATTGATATTTTTTGCCTCATACTCGCAACCATTTTCCTTTTCTCTTTACAGAATGTCTAAAACGAATGCACAAAAAGATCCATCTTGATATTAAGTGTCCTAGAACTTGATGCTGTTAGAAAGTAATTTGCCAAAGAAGCAACACATGAGAGACTGTCACAATCATACCATAATCACAACTTCCTGCAAGGTGATTTCTGTAATATTTCAAGTCTCAGGACACAATGAAAGGGGCCAATGACAATGTATGTGATATCACATGTATCTAGCTCCACCATCCTTGATGCCCGAAGATGAAGACATCATCTTCAAACATTGTTCGCAAACTAAACCTTCTTCGACTTCACCAGTTATTGCATTGTATATGTACTTTCAGTCAACATCAGTCGTGATGAATACAGGAGCAGCAGCAGTTATGCCACAACATATACTAGTTAGCAGGGCTGGAGCTGGCCATTACTTTTTTTAGTCAAAGTAAAGAAAATCCACTGTTGAACAATAGGCCCTATTGTTCAGGGTTCAATAGGTTCCTGACTTTGACTAAAAAAAGTAATGGCCAGCTCCAGCCCTGAGTTAGTGTGTTTGAATATGACCTATATTTGTTGTACAGTTTGATTATGAACAATAAAACATTCTGGCTTTCGATTAAATGTGCATCTTACTGAGCTTTCTAATTCTAATGTTTAAAACATTCTGGCTTTCAATTAAATGTGCATCTTTACTGAGATTTGTAATTCTAATGTTACAAATCCATGACACCTTAATCCTCTCTATAACCTTTAGTCTCATGCCACCAGACTCTTGCAATTTCCAATAAATTTCCACTGACAACATCGGAGTATGACCGAGGGGCTCGTTGCGCGAGACTATATAACCTTGCCAATCGACCGAACTTTCTACATTGCCACTCAGTAATTCTCGATCAGTCAACTTTGCCTAATTTCTAAATCTAAGGGCGGTCTTCAAATTGGCTCAGAAGCCAATTTCTAGTTCATCAATGCTGTTTGGCGACAGTCCAACCTGTGCCGGGCGGTAGGCCTATAGGCCCTTACTTTCATTTGCGTCGATGCGATCCTTGTGCCGGTGGCGGGGTACCTGGCATTCAACTTCTATTTCTACAACGATTCTTTTTATGCTCCCGACTTCCGAAAAGGTCGGGGGCATTATGTCGTGGCGCGTGCGTCGGTGTCGTCGTCGGTGTCGGTGTCCGTTAACATTTGGTTTCCGTCAATTAGCTTGAGAACGCTTTGACCGATCAACCTGAATTTGTTTGTGAGGGTTGGTCTCTATGAGGGGACGGTCCCTTTCGATGACCAGCTCCGTCGCCCATCCAAGATGGCGGCTATGGTGGCCAGCGTGAAATCGGTTTCCGTCAATTAACTTGACAACGCTTTGCGCAGTCAACCTAAATTTTTTTGTGAGCGTTGGTCTCTATAAGGGGACGGTTCCTTTCGAAGACCAGCTCCGCCGCCCATCCAAGATGGCGGCTATGGTGGCCAGCGTGAAATCGGTTTCCGTCGATTAACTTGACAACGCTTTGCACAGTCAACCTAAATTTTTTTGTGAGGGTTGGTCTCTATAAGGGGACGGTTCCTTTCGACGACCAGCTCCTCCCCCATCCAAGATGGCGGCTATGGTGGCCATCTTGAAATTGGCTTCCGTTGATTAACATGAAAATTTCTTCCTTATCTGTACCTCTGTGATGTTGAAATGATATTCTACAAGCTTCTTCAGCGTTTATAATTTCTTCTGTTTTTTTACTAAATTTAGCAACTGTTAAAAAATGAAAAACTTTTACACCTTCTGGGAGAAAATCTCCGGTCCACCAAGAGTTGTAAAATGTTATATTTTTTAAAGTAATAGATTTAATGAAATGATAATGCTCCAAATAAATTTCAAATGTAGATTCATCGCATTCTGGTTGATCTATGAAAAAGTCGAGTTGATTAGACATTTAGTTAATAGAACTTTCCTCCTGAATAACAATTGGTTCTGTTTCAAGAGTAAAATGAAACATTAATTTACACCCTCTAAAATTTACTACTTTTCCATTTTTATCAGTTATCTGAAATGTTAGATGATTTGTTGCTTTGTCTACTGTACGTGTGTATACTGCGGCAGCAGTGGGTACAAATCTTTGAAGTTTAATCTGCTCACCGTCTTTAACTGGTATAGAACATAATATATCTGAGTTCTGATTATTTTGAAGAGTATTTTGATGTAAATCACACCTTAGAAAGAGATTGGTGACGTAAAACGGTAATGGTCTAGTTGAGTAATATTTTCCTTTTTTATCGAATTTTTCCTGTTTAAAACCAAACCATTTATTAACTATTTTTATCAGATATTCTTTTACTCGATTATCGCGGCTAATTTTTATTCTTCTTCCCTCTTCGTCAGTGTCAGTGTCAGTTTCATCTGCCGGTCTGGTTGTAAACAAATCATTAAGTTTAAACTCCTTATTATCTGTTAACTCAATGATAATGTAATTATTACTATCGCAATGAAGTTTAACATGTTTTATATCATGGGTTTCTATCAAGAACTGCCAAT
>NMRB01001477.1:75891-92971 GCA_002633025.1 Notospermus geniculatus
AATACCCCTGTTTTTTATTTTGTTGAATAGCGCCCCCTGGTGAACAGATCTGGCATTAACTTCCCTTTGAACTGATGTAGAAAATATCAACCTATCTATCCCATCACTTTTTGTCTACATGTTTATCATAGGGACTGAGATATTGCGATATTTCATTTTACACAAAACGCCCCCTGGTGCGCCTAATATAGGTCAAATCGCGCTCATTTTTTGTTTCCGAGGAGAGTTAACCAAGGGCTACCTTCAGATGTAATTTGGAGTCTCTAGCTATTACGGTTACAAAACGTCGGGCATAGTTGGACAGATGGACTGCTGGACTGGTGGACTGCTGGACTGACACACTGACGCCACTGAATACCTATTTGACTAGCTCCGCTGACCTTTGGTCAGCTGAGCTAAAAAGCTTAACATGAAAAGCTGTTCATGTGAACTCGGCGATGACAAAATTACGCTGGCCTAGCCCACATCAATAATTATTCATAGGCTTAATTCGGCGTATTGTGTACGAGTGACACAAGGCCTTTGCGCCTTTTCAGTCATCCAACTTTCGTCCACTGACAACGCCTTACCCCACTGCTTACAATCATGTGAGCCAACCATTGGACTGCAGTTGATCCTAATCAACCGTCATGAGCAACACAATGCAGGAGGTGGGTTTGAACATGAGAAATTGATTCTACCTTTGAATGCCGGCCCTTCGCCGACCAACTAATGGGCATGCGCAAGATCTACTGGGCACGCGCAAGATTTACTGGGCATGCGCAGCTTATTCTATTGGCCTCTAATGCTAAGGTGTAGGTGTAACGCAGGATTGGGGAGCAATACTGTGGTCCTTTAACAGAGGGCAAAATCATCCGTGGATTTTACTGAATTCAAGTTGAAATACCCAGAGGTACAAAGAGGTTTTATTAGGTACATGTACCATGGGCTCATCAACGTGAGAAATAGACCATGACAGATCCGCAAGTGCACATTTTGAATACAGGCTAGAATATCAAACTATACTGAACCCTGACCCTGTCTATCCTGATTCAAAATCAAGTAACTTCATCAGTTTTTTAGGGCACTTCAGTGAAATGTTGTATACCTGACAAAATGATTGACACCTACAAACAATAAATTTCATTAGCCTACATTCACTGGTTTTGTCAATGTGAAACAATTTAGAAGGATTGTCAAAAAATTATATGCCGGGAAAAATGAATTTCAGACACCCGACTTTCAAACAGTTACCCGACCATAACCTCGGCAACTGTCATAGTAGGCCAGTGATATTTAATACCTTGTATCGTGGTTATAAGCTGTATATGACAAAACATCAAACGTGTAGCTCTATCTTAGTACAAATGCTTATGAATATTGGAATTGGCATGGTGAAAAATGCAATCCAGGTGTAATGAAATCGTATGTTCACCCTAATAAATCATTTCAGATTATGGCTAATATTCCTTGATTTTAATTCCATGCCATTTGTACAGGAAGCAAGTTATATGTTTGAAATGTTTGGTTAAAAAAATCTATGAAGCGCGCGTTATGAAACACTAATGTCTCTGGCATAGTACAACAATTGTCGAAGTTTTCGCGGTTAAGGATGTTCCAGCTTTTTGTACAATTTCGGTAATTTGTTTCTCTGCATACCATTTTTAGACATGCGTTGTATTTTGTTTCACTGTAGCAAAACTGGACTACATAACTAATGAACTCTGGAAGAATTATAGGTCCCCAGCTGGTTAAGTGTACAAACTTTCTTTGATAAGCCTACCAAACTGGTGACGTTATTAGAATTTGAGTTCAGTCCAGTTTTTTTAGGGGGGGGGGGCACGCGATATACTAAAACGCATGTACAGTTTGGCATCCAAGAGGCATCCCATCCGGAGCTGCCTGGACGTGTAGAGGCTCCGTTTACAACGCATGGTATGACAAAGAATTTTTTTAAAAAATTATTTCCCAGATGATCTAAATCCCTTTTCACTTCCAGGCAACTATGTGAGCCGCTCTAGCAAAAGTAGGTGCCAGTTACAAGTGGTCACTATTGGTCAACAGATTACTCAACTATTAACATAACTGTCCACTACTATTTTAAACCTACGGAGAAGTATTTCAGTTATTGTGTTAAAAGGCCATTAACCCTTTCATCGGTTGCGACAAGTACCTGCTTTTGCCATCTTCGATAATCGAAGGCCGATCTGCTCACCACTGCGTTACATCGCACATCACCCTATCCTGGCACGATGCCAACTTTACCAGTCGATCAATCATATTGCATTTTATATCGGGTCTTCCGCTACCACTATTTGTACCATAATTCAAATTTTACAACACCGGTTCTGATTGGCTTCCTCTTCGAGAGGCAGCGGATTCGCCGCGACCGGTCAATTTCTCGAAGGGTGATGTGCGATGTAACGCAGTGGTGAGCAGATCGCCCTTCGATTATCGAAGATGGCTTTTGCTAGAGCGGGTGACAAGTACCGGTATGTCAACACTCCCAACATGCAGAGTTTTTCACAGCTGAAAGACTTTTATCGATTGCAACAAGTCACTTCCTGATTAGTTTACGCAAAATAATGTATTTAACAAATAATCACATCGCACACATAATTCTTCAGCGAAATTAATTACACAGTTTCACACACCTACATTTGTTATAGCGGGTTTTTTTCAGATAGATCTGGCCAAAGATACTTGGCTGACATCTTGTCACTAATGTCCATACCCACGATACAACATGTTGGTCCAACTTTTTCGTCAAACATGTTTGATCAAATTTCACCCCGCCACACACGATCAATTAATCTGATTCATCAAAATTCAGCCCTAAATATCGAATAGTTTTGACATGAGGAAGAAATCAAAATTACGAGTCAAAAAATGTTATGCCGGACTGAAACAAATGTCGGGAGGTGCAAAACGTATCACATTGAAATTAAACACTGCGTATTTTATTAACCGCCACATGGAATTTTCTGAAATACCTGCATGAAGAAGGGGATTTTCTCTGTTTATGGTACAAATTTCAATTTTGTATTTTGAAGGGTTAGTGTGCAAGAGAGAAAAAAAGGATCAGGAACCGAAAACTCCAACTCCCACACTTGCAGGTGCAGTGACAGTGCAATTTTCGGTACCAGATTCTATTTTTGCTGCAGCAGACTACCCGCTTGTGGCAAGAACGTGAAATTTGTAACATGGACACAAAAAGCCCTATAGATCATACAGGTGAAATTTAGGAAGATTCCATCTGATGGTTACGAAACAGAACGTGTTTAAGTTCGATGTGATCCCCGCATGACACTTATTTCACTCCGGCATCAACTTTTTGGACATATAATTTTGATTTTTTCGTCATGCCAAAACCGTTCAATATGTAGTCCCGAAACTTCTACAATAGATGGATCAATATATTTCCTAGCGTAAAATATCAAGGGTCTAGCTTTTATAGAGTTGAAATTATTGCAAAATCCCTAGGGGGGTCATTTTTGGGGGGGCCACCCGATATGTCCAAGAGCAAATTTCAAGGAAAAATGGAAATATTACGCAAGTACATGTATCACGGTTTCAAAATATCATTGAAAATGAGATTTTTGAAATCTTGAATTTTTTTTATAAAATCCAAATTTACCATTATTCTATGAGAAGTTCTAATACTCATGGTGAAAAAACTACAGAAAAAATATTTGCCCTGTTCTATGTTAATTAAGCAAATACGCATGAAAAACTGCACACTTTTCATCACCTTTTGAAGAAAAGGTTTTATATCTCAGTGATCGAGGGTAATACAGTTCAATCTTAATCTTTTTGTGAAGGTTAGCACCTCAACCCAAATTCTCATGAAAAATATCAAATTCCAGATTTTTGATAATCTCACACATCATCAAAGTTAGCGAATGTTTTCAACAAATTTCTTCGCCATAGATCTTAGAATTTTCCATAGATTATTGGGAAGGTCATTTTTGGTAAGAAAGGTTAATATTTCATAAATCTCAATTTTGTTGGTAGGCTATTTTGAAATAGAGATACATTTATTTTCATGATAATGAATTTTTTTCCGTCAAATTTTCTCTCTGACATACAGATGAGATGTTTTAGTGCTAGATAATAAAGCCACAACTCCATAATCTGCATACCTCAGCAACAGAAGACAAAAAAAACGCTGTCCATTTATTTTTTGGCATGAGTGTGTACGTGTTCTCGGATTCAGCAGGAAAGGTGAGTTGTTCAAGAAGACCGAGTGCAATAGTCAGTGGATGTTTGATTCTCCACGTCTTGTTCTGCACGTGCTACTGCGTCACTGGCCTTCACAAACAACACGGATACTGGGATATAAACAGCAGCAAAGACAGTTATAGTAACTGCGGCAAGGATGTAGAAAATTTTGTCGGTGCGCTTTACAAGATGTTTAATGTCCACAGAGATAGCAAAGGCAGCGGCAAGGGGAAGAAAAAGCAGGCTTAAACAGAGGCCGAGGGCGAATGTAAATGTAGTTAATCCTGGTGGACACACCGTCAGACAAATTAAAAAACATTGACTGATCACCACGAACGCTCCAATCCCCAAGATAACATTCTGAGGAATCAACAATAATACAGATGATTTATCTGGACCCGAAATGATAGAAGTGGCGATTGGAGCTGCTGTTAGAAACGCTACAGAAGTCAACACAAATCCCAAACCTAGCATTTTTAATTGATTTACAAGACTGTTCTTCCACATTTCTCGTCCGCGAATCGTCCGTGCGCATTCTAACAGGGGTAGAAGGGGGGAAAACACCAAGAACTTTGTGTTTCTCACCAAATCATACACGTTTCGTTGTGTTATGTATTGGTATATCAATTTACTCGACAGATACTCTATTGCGACATATAGCATGATCAGAACTGCTACAGCCGAGAATAACGGTAGAGTCAAAATCACTCTTCTGAATTTGAGTCTTCGTAATTTCCTTGTGTCAGCATCATCCTGCGGAATGTCCTGAAGCGTTTCAGTTTCAAACCGGCGACTAAATGATGAACACCTAATGTGATCTTTTGATATCTGCAAGATTTCTTTTATTGAATTCCTCCCTTCCGTCGTATTCCGCTGCTCGTAGCCCAGTTTCCCGAGTATGAAAACAACTAACGTGAGTACATCTAGCGCCGTGGTTACAGCATGGTGAATAGTTCTGTAGTAACGTATACTGTCTGAATAATACGGTGGAATGACGATGTAGTTATGGTGAAAGAGAAGCTTAATTAGAGAACCTGTCAAGAATGTAAGCACTGCCCATTTCACAAACGAGGAAACGGACTCGATGGTTTGGTTAACCTGCTGTGTGCCGAAAGAGAGAAAAAGCGTCACAGTAAAACAAATAGCCACAGTCAGGAATATAGCGGAGATGGAATACACAGCAAAAAGTACTTTTGACGTAACAACATCCATAGCTGGCGTCACCTCCATTTTCAAGACAGCACTGAATCCAATGAATGACCCGACGACCTTCAGACAAAGTCCAAAGAAGAGGGCACAGTACTTTCCCACAATGAGATCGGCGTATAATCCAGCAAGTAAGGGTAGAATGTAGAGAAGAATGCATCCTAGAATAGCAAGTGGAGCAATCGATTTGTAATCCAGATTAAATAACCTATGGATATCATGAACAAAAATCTGATCAGTTCTATTTATGCTTATTGAATGTAGCAATATCGCCACCATGAGGCAACCTCTACCCCAACATCGCTTTCTCTGGTCACGGCCACGGTTGGTTGAGTTGGACAGCAGTGGAAGACGTTCTGAATCCTCGTTCGGCATTCCTCCGTCTGTTTGCTTGATACTCCAGTCTGTATTTCTCGCGGACCTTTCAAAATACTACGAAAATTGAGGATCAGACTATATATAAGGATGAACGTTTAGACGCTGGGGAATCTAAATTTTGAATATCGGAACAGTAGAAACCAGACTTGGTTCCCATATTCAGCTTTTGAATTGAAAAGCGACATGCCAACGAATGGAAACCCAGATTATATCATAATATCACATGCGTCGAGTCGTGAATAAAACATTTCATCGATACATTTCGCATGCTTTCGTCACGCTTAATAACTTTCTTATCATTTTCCCTATGTACCATTCACGATGATTTCATGCCACGCCTAAAATCCATTCCGCAGTTAGGGACAACCCAAGAAGTGATCGATGCAGGAAGTTTGCAGTCAGGAAACCCAGCCATTTCGGGACATGATTCTCTTCACTTTGTTTGGCGTCTCCCTCACCCACCGTCACATGCTGTTCGTGTAAAAATGTATCAATTGCATTTATGTCTGAAAAAAATACTGGACAGTTCTGAACTTAGTTTGCTTATAATATACCCTCCAACCAACAAAGAAAAGGGCATCGGAGCGATGTCAATGGTTTCCGCTCCCGAAGGCGGTGGCCAATCTACCACCAGCCAATTTCCAGTTGAAGTGAGTTATGAGAAGTTTACTACCTTAGAGCTGGTTACAGTGACCCTGACCTCTGACCTTTAGAAGTATTGAGTAACTGGAACAGGCATACTTGGTTAAAGCTACAGGAGATGGTTAATGCAGGCTTCTAATTAGTTTTCTCCTGAAATTCTGAGCAATTTGCATTTTAGAACTGTTTGACCTTGATCTTGACTTCTGCGCTTCAAGGTCATAGCGTAATCTGAAAGGTCATCCTTGCGAAACTAGGTTTAGGTGAAGCTTTTGGGCTTCTACCATCACCAGGTCCTAACTCGTTTCATGTTATCACATTTGCATGTCAAATCTTAGCATTATATCAGCAAATATCATGAGGCCGAGCAGGTGCAAACTGAAACTTTCAGTTGCAACAACATACTCGGATGACCCACGATGCTGCAATACCAGTTTCAAGTCGCTCACTGTGCCAGATTTCCCGGTACCGGTATGTCAAAATATCAAATTATCAATATCATTATGATAGTGACCATGGAGAATGAATTTGTTGATGCCAGTATCTTTCCAAAGGCCATGAACATAAGGAAAGAACTTAGTGTTCGCTAGAACTCTACCTGGCCTTGGAGCCAAGTTATTCACGAAACAAGTGTCGCAGACCAAATCTCAACCATTAATATATCAATTTCACCATCAACCATGTATCAAAGCCCTCATATTTTCACTCGATGTTTTAGCTCAGGTCATGGGTAGGTCACATTTCCACGTCTGTAGCTGTTGCAGGATCAAAGCGACAGGGTGTGAGAGACTGAACAGACAGACAGACGTACAGTCATTGACATTAGTTTATCTACACCTACTACATGTACCTTGAATATTTCAAATACTACTCGGCCAATTTTAACACGGTTTGTACCACATGAAAGTATATAACCTTGGTCATATTTCTGCATCAAAATTTTGGAAATTTGGAAATATCATAATTATGTAATAGCTCATTAGAAAACCCTCTAAAATCAACATTTTTATTATGGAATTTTTTTGTGACTTTTGTTACAGGTTTGATAGAGTGGAAGTTTCTAAGGATTTGGGGCTTTGTTTCGTCAAAATATCTTGAGTGGTTGCTGAGATATTTGAGATTATCAAAATTTCGATAATTTAAGAATTTCCAAATTTTCACCTAAAAACGTAGGATTATGAAGTTTTGGAACTTATAGCGTAAACTGGTTAGAAGTTAAGCATGTCTTAAGTTAAGGGGGTATTTTCAAATATGAATATCTCGGCCCAGTTAACGCAAAAAGGTTCCAGAATTATTGTAAAGCCATATTCTGAGGTTAGCTTTAACTGATGGCATCAAAATTTCCTGAAAAACACAAAAATCTCAAATTATCAAAATTTTGATAATCTCAAATATCTCAACAACCACTCGAGATATTTTGATGAAACAAAGCCCAAAATCCTTAGAAACTTCCATTCTATCAACCCTGTAACAAAAGTCACAAAAAAATTCCATAATAAAAATGTTGATTTTTAGGGGGTTTTCTAATGAGCTATTACATAATTATGATATTTCCAAATTTCCAAAATTTTGATGCAGAAATATGACCAAGGTTATATACTTTCATGTGGTACAAACCGTGTTAAAATTGGCCCAGTAGTATTTGAAATATTCAAGGTAGTAGGTGTAGATAAACTAATGTCAATGACTGTACATATTGATATGTATTAGGAACATGGGAGTCAATGACTTTTTTGATATAGTGAAGAAATTGCAGTTCAACTGTATGACTGAAGCTGTGCACGCATGGGGTTTTCGTTGTTTCAGAAAGCTGAATAAACATTCCAGGCCAATTATCTGGACTTCACACCTCTTAATTGCACCCCTTCGAAAGGCGTTTTGAAGGGGTCGAAACGGATTTTTCGTCTGTGGGGTGTAAACGTAATGTTGATAATATGAAAACTTTCAATGAGTGGAACACACTGCTATAACAATTTTCAGTGAAAGCCTACAAGTACGAAAATTCAATTTCAATAGCCAAAAAGTTCCTTCAAATCTATGAAATGTGGATTTCACTGGATTATCTGCACTTTGAAATCATCAGGATGAAGCCACGAAAATATTGCTATCACATATGTTAGGCTCAGTCTTCTACAGTGCATTGGTTTGGAGATATTCAAGAAAAACTACTGTCTATTTAGTTTTTTTCACTAAGTGTACCTGCCTATAGTGCTGAGCAAGTTCGAAGATATCAAGGACGTCCATCCACTCTTGTGCTTTTCAGAATGTCCAGTCATTTTTGTACTCATTTTACCTTGCAACGGAACCTAACCACAAACCACAAATGGGCCAGTTACGTGTGCTTTTCAGAATGTCCAGTCATTTTTGCACTCATTTTACTTTGCAACGGAACTTAACCACAAACCACAAATGGGCCAGTTACGTGTGGATAATTGCATGATTATCTTGAATCAGAGTATAGACCTGAACAAGGTGCAGTCGGTCAGCCGTTTACTGGCATGCACACATAACTGGTCAATTTGTGACTTGTGGTTAGGTTCCATTGCAAGGTCAAATGAGTACAAAAATTGCTGGACATTCGGAAAAGCACTATAGAACAAGCACTGAATGCAAGACTGTTGGAATTGTGAAACATACGAAAAACACCTCCCTACCCATATTTTGCGAATTCCTTTGTTCTGAAATCGATCGATTAACCGCGCGTGTCTACCGAGGCCACGCGTGGTGAAACGCTTGATTCGTAAATACTGCTTGAGGTTAATCTCTTGCGATTTTGACATTCACACGCGATTATGAAATAAACATGCTTTTTTGTCAATATGGCCCAAAATGTTCAGCGCAAAGGCTGGCGATTACAACTGACCATCAGAATTAAATATTTGACAGTCGTGAATTGTCGTGCAGGGCAAAGAAAACGACAAAAACACACAGCCTAGACTATTTCAGGGATATTCATGATCAAACTGATGCACGTCGTGCACAGCAAGGGGTGTCCCCACTTCCTGCTTGGTTTCCACCCAGTGCACATTAACCCATCGGTCTATTGTGTGGCAGTAATCAACTACATGCTGTGGTATGCATGACGACATCATTTGAACGAACATTAGGTAAACAAGGCCTCAGAAAATATGTTGCAGAAATACACCTTCCCACTTTGACTAATTTTACATAATCTTACATCGCCTGCTTAATCTTGAGCCACTGATCTAATTGCACCTTGCACCCCTCTGGTTATAAGTAAGCCATTCCAATCCTTTAAAGTAGGACAGATTAAGAAATCATGTGTATCAAGGCAAGGGGGGACGCATAATGGTAGCATTGTAAAATCGTTTTCTTGCAGGCCTTCTGTTTTGAGGCGAGCGAAAAAGTGCATGCACCTCGCAAACAGTAGAATTCCTATTGTTTGCGAGGCACATGGGGGTGCACTTTTTCGCTCGCCTCAAAACAGAAGGCCTTGGATTTGAAAATTGCTGTTTTTTTTATATAACAAAGAATTCTCTGTTCAACTGCATAACTTTCTGGCAAGGCATCAGCCTATTTTCGATTTTGTTATAAATTTATAGGCAGAGAAGGTAAACAATAGGATTACGCAAAATCAACATCTTAGATCTCTTATCTAGACCGCTCGCCGCTCTCAAACGCGTTTCACAGGGATCAAATGGGTCGGTGGAACCTAAGGGATGTAAATGTAACGAAAAAACGCGGCGTGGAATACCGTAAAACTGACAACGGGTAGATCATGCTAAACCAAGACCGTACTGGAAAAAAAATGATCAAATGGATAAGAAACGACATTTACCCAACATGATGTTTAACTTTATTGAATCTACTACAATATTGTACATCAGTCACCCCTTTTGGTAGCAATATGTTCGACAGATATAGAGTACTCCACAAGTGAATTTCATGAATGGTGCCAATTAGTCCAAAACAGGCCGGCCATTTTGGATCTGGATTTTACTTCCTGGTTGTCTTCTAATGCACTGAGTATATGGTGTCTATGAAGTGCTGGTCAAGACACCCTTGCCACCCCAGGTTCTATGGGTTTGTGACATTGCTGCCATTCCCTGAGTGTGTCATTTACATGCTTCTTCTCTGAGAAAATTGTACTTGTTTTTCATGTTTGGTGAATTCCTTTGTTATTGATTATGTAATGAAATTAAGCTGTAATTCTTGGGACTTCGCTCATTTTCTGTTTCTATAAAGCACAGTGATCACATTGGACCATAAAAACAGTCCACTGGAGGTGTCTTTATTGCTTTTCTCATGGGGGCCTCAATTCAAAATGTCAAACGACGGCTTGCCCTTAATTCAAGATTATAGATATGGGGCTCTAAAAATGGTAGACATGAAGATTTACACTTCGTTGGGTTTTATTTTTCAATTATATCTGTCTTTAGTAAATCAAGGAGAGATACAAAACAGAGCACAAAAAAACGACGGACAAAATGACAGTATAAGTAAAGTCGCCTCCGATATTCGCACACGATCCCAACTGGGGTCTTCCTCTGGCACGTTCTACGTATTAGAGATCCCAGACGTGAATGAGCTGGGTTCCTAATTGTGCATTAATAGTTGCAAGTCGCAAGCGATCACATTGGTCAACAGTTTACTAAACTTAACATAACTGCCCACCTCCGGACACGTAAACTTCGGCTTTTGAGTTGTAAGGCCTTTAACCCTCTCCTCGGTTGCGTCAAGCTCCTGCTTTTGCTGGAGCGGGTTAGAAATATGTCAACACTCCCACAATGCGTAACTGAAAGACTTTTATCCACCGCAGCAAGTAACTTCCTGATCTGGGTAGTTTAGGGTTATGAAAAGTGGCTCGAAATCTCGAATTTGTGCCGCAAAAAATCTGACTAACTGCACACAAATTGAGAAAATAAGGCTTGGAGGCCCTTCTTCTCATGCTTCCCGAGGAGCCCGAGACTTTTTTCTCAATTTTGTGTACAGTTAGTCAGATTTTGTGCGTCAAAATTTCGCGATTTCGAGTCACTTTGCATAACCCTTAACGCAAAACAATGTAGTTAACAAATAATCACATCTCACACATAAAATTATGCAAAATTAATTGAACAACTTCACACACCTACATGTACAGTCATGGACATAAATATTTATCTATTTATTTAAACTTGAATATTTCAAGCACTACTGGGCCAATTTTAACACGGTTTGTTCCGCATGAAAGTACATCTTGTTGGTCATATTTCTGCATCAAAATGTTGGAAATAGCGTTAACGTAAACGTTATCTTTAGCAGTTTATCTCTTAAACTCTGTATTAACGACAAAAACTCTACTCCATTGAATGTTACCGNCACCAAAACCCTTAATCCCATGAAAATCAATAGGCCCCGTTCGAAAGTCGCCCATTTCGGCACCGAGGGTCAAAACAAATGGGAAAATGCATTAAGTTTTGCCAGAAATTGCAGAAGTAACTGTCAGAAACGCTTGAAATTTGGCAGAAATGTGGTGATTGCCACACTACACAGAAAAAACGATCTTATCTCGAGATGAAATGAACCTCCAACTCTTGTCCCTAAAATCAGTTTCTTTGCAACTCGAATAGACTTAACTGGGTCTCCAATTGAGATGACATTGTCTCCAACTGGTTGAAAAGATTCTCAGCTGTTTCCACCGGATTGTCTGTTGTCTGGAATCAAATAAACAAGTGATGTCTCCATATATAGGGGAAAAAAAATTTCACCCAGGACCCTCTGATCGCAATTCGGACACAAGAACCACCACACCACCGAGCTCCTCATATGAGCAGATTTTGGTTCCCCTCGGTTTGTTTCCAATTTTCTCCCGCTGATGCCCTGTCCCGGCATCGACTGGAGAACTGAGAAAACTCAAAATGAGTAGACTTTGTCTCTACTTCAAATGAGACTCCAGTTGCAGTTATCCCCAGTCGATGCAAGAGTCTTAGAAAAGCCTTTAATAGAAAACTGGTACTCATTCTGTGTTCGAGTAGCAAAGAAACTCATTTTAGGGACAAAATAGTAGACTGGAGACTCATTTTATCTCGAGATGAGATCGATTTTTTTTCTGTGCATTGAGAACTTTGAGAAAAAAATTGGGTGTCATCGATAAACTTTTTGAGAAGTTGGTGATTTTGTACACCGGAACAATAGGTGTATTAACAGACACTTTTAACTGTCTATTGTTCAGTTGAAGACAAATGCAGAAAACTTCAAAAATCGATCGATGACACAGACTGTTTTTCACACGTTTCTCAATGAACTGGCCCTCATAACATGTCTGCCAAATTTCAAGCGTTTCTGACAGTTATTTCTGCAATTTCTGGCCAAACGTAATGCATTTTCCCATTTGTTTTGACCCTCGGCGCCGAAATGGCCGACTATCGAAAGGGCATATACAGACGGGTATCAGGAATACAAGGCATTAAATTCTATAACACCAGTAGGTCTACAAGTAAATTCAAGGCAATGGGTCAAATGAATAAAGCTAGTAAATGCTTTTACTTGAAATTTGCAATACAAATGCACTAAGCAATGCTGTACAAATCTGAAGTAAAAGCTCGTCTTTATTCATATGACCCAATATTTCTAGCATTCGATTGAATGAAACTCCTAAGACCAGTAAAAAAGTTACAATACCAAGTGTAAACTGAAATCGAAAATGCAACCTTCAGAATAACGTAATGTAATGCCTATTCCAAATGATTATTGTGCTGAAATATTCTGAAAATGCCAAATAATAGCGCACACGTCGATGTGATTATATGAACGAAGTATAGTCCCCAAACTGATGTGTTCACATTTGGTAAACAGGGCCTTAGAGAATATGTTGCAGAAATATACCTTCCCACATCGACTAATTTTACATAATCTTACATCACCTGGTTAATCTGAGCAACTGACCTAATTGCACCTTGCACCCCTCTGGTTATAAGTGAGTCATGCCAATTACTATTAAGTAGGACAGATTAAGCAATCATGTGTGTCAGGGCAAGGGGCAATGCATAATATTTACAGCCCAAACAGGCTACAAATTCAGCATTGTAAAATCGTTACTTTCATCGGATTTGACAATTTAGAGAAGTTTCTTGATATAACAAAGAATTCTCTGTTCAACTGCATAACTTTCCGGCAAGGCAACAGCCTATTTTCCATTTTGTTATAAATCAGGCAGAGAAGGAAAAACAACAGGATTACACATGATTACGCAAAGTCAACATCTCAGCTCTCCAAATCGGACCCCTCTGAAACGCGTTTCACAGGGGTCCAATGGGTCAGTGGAGCCTAAGGGATGTAAATGTAATGCAGAGTCTCTGATCAAAGTTGTCATTGACGGTGGACGACGGATATACAACTCCGGCCAGTGTTTCCAATGCGAATGTATGAGAGGGTGGTGGAATACATGTAATTCCTACTTCATGTGTAGATCAGTACAAACGTCGTTTATGACGTCATGGCGACGTCTGGCAACCCGCACATGCGCAGTAGCCGTTTTCCTTGTCAACACGGAAGATGGTGTGTTTTCATTGGTTTCAACGAAGGATTCCGGCAATCGGCAGCATTTCGGCAATCGGCAGCATTTTTGCTCGATATTTCTGCAGAGGAGCCCTTAATTACACTGTGAACGGGTCTGGTACTACTTGAGGAACGGAAAAATCACTGGTTTCCCCGCTGGATTCCCAAAGGTTGAGGGAAGAATGGGGTGAATTCGCGATCGACCGGCCACGTGCATCGCCATTTTTGTCCATTCGGAGACCCAACCTCATGACCTGGGCGAATTTTTCTGTAAATCGCACCCGGTTTTCATGATGGTAGCGATTTTCAGGAGCGCCAGGCGATTATCTCGAGGACTCACACACAAAGCTGGGTGAAAATCCAATAGAAAACTTCAAAATTGTGCGACCCACCGGCAATCCTTCGTCATTACAAGAAGTTTCATGCGGGAGCTGATCTATTCTTAGATCACTGAAGTCATTCGATTCTAAAATTAGAACACAGTGGACTCGATGGACTCGCCTATTACAATAGCCATCGCGATGTCTGAGGCATTCGCAGTGGAGGTCACGATAAGAATGCCACCGGCAAAACAAATAGGCCTATGGGCTTTATCAGGGGTTCCGGACGAGGCCTAATGCTGTTTTCGACTTTTTGAGGTGGAGATCGAGTCCTTAAATTCAAGCTAGTGGATAGCCTGAATTTTTTGACGAACAACCGTCACCCCTCTGAATAATGGACTAGTCCATGCCAGCACTGCAGGTTGAGATTTTCAAGACAAAAATGACAGGACAATGGCACAACCGATCAAAATGAAATTTTCACCGATGTCTGAAGAAATATCGAAGGCTATACGGTCGAACCAGATTAATTCCACCCCTCGTAAATTGTTTATCATTGGGGAATCACCAGACACTCTGCTCTTTTTCGAGGGAATCCCCGATTTTTACCATTAAAATGGCATTCAACAGGGTTAAAAAACAAGGATAATGACGGCGGAGGATAAAATCAGAAAAATCCCAGAAGCAGTATGGACGTAGAGAACATCCAAAACGTTCATTTCACGAGCGAACTGGTTTACGATCGCCACTCTGTTTCGAATAAAATAACTTTGATCAGTAAAAATACTGGGAAAATGCACTGCTGAACCATTAGGCTGATGACGTCATCGCTCATGGAAGAAAACTTCTTGTAATGTGAAAGTCATTAAAACATTGACTTCCGGCTTGGACCAAGGAAAACGGCAAACTGCGCATCCGCGAATTATCCATGGCAATGACCTAATTACGAAGTTTGATCTCGTCCATATACAGACCCATGTTAGTTGAGTATGTTTTTAGAAGAAAAATTATCCGAAGAGTTTCTGATTGGCTCCAAGTAGTTTATGCTGTGGGGTGTTTTCTTTCAAATTAATTTTGGATCGTGAGGCGTTATTCCATTTCATTTTTTCTGGGACAAACATGACAAAGGTACGATTTTAAAGAGCAAACTATACAACTAACTTTCAATGGATAGGTTCAGAAATAACTGTGGTGACCAAAATACGATCAAAATTACCAATCGTTCATTGCAATTTGGGTATTGTGGAGTACGTTTTTGGATTCAGCAGGAAAGGTGAGTTGTTCTCTAAGACTGAGTGCAATCTTCAGTGGATGTTTGATTCTCCATGTCTTTTTCTGCACGTGCTACTGCGTCATTGGCCTTTACAAACAACATGGACACTGGGATATAAACAGCAGCAAAGACAGTTATAGTTACTGCGGCAAGGATGTAGGAAATTTTGTCCATGTGCTTTACAAGATGTTCAATGTTCAACGAGGTAGCAATGGCAGCGCCAATGGGAAGAAAAAGCAGGCTTAAACAGACGCTGAGGGCGAATGTAAATGTAGTTAATCCTGGAGGACATACCTTCAGGCAAATTAAAAAAAACTGACTGATCACCGCAAACGCCGCCAGCCCGATGATAACGTTCTGAGGAATCAGCAATAACAAAGATGGTTTATGTGGGCCCGAAATGATAGAAGTGGCGATTGGAGCTGCTGTTAGAAAGGCTGCAGAAATCAGCACAAATCCCAAACCTAGTATTTTTAATTGATTTACAAGAATGTTTTTCCACATTTCTCGTCCGCGGATCTTCAGTGCGCATTCCAACAGGGGTAGAAGGAGAAACAACACCAAGAACTTTGTGTTTCTTACCAAATCATACACGTTTCGTTGTGTTTGGTATATGTACTGGTATCGTTCTATCAATTTACTTGACAGATAGTCTATCGCGGCATATAAAATGATCAGACCTGCTACAGCCGACAAGAACGGTAGAGTCAAAATCCCTCTTCTGAATTTGAGTCTTCGTAATTTCCTTGTGTCAGCATCATCCTGCGGAATGTCCTGAAGCGTTTCATACCGGCGACCAAATGATGAACACTTAATGTGATCTTTTGATATCTGCACGATTTCTTTTATTGAATTCCTCCCTTCCGTCGTATTCCGCTGCTCGTAGCCAGGTTTCCCAAGTATGAAAACAACTACCGTGAGTACATCTAGCGCCGAGGTTACAGCATGGTGAACAGTTCTGTAGTAACGTATACTGTCTGAATAATACGGTGGAATGACGATGTAGTCATGTCGAAAGAGAAACTTAATTAGAGAACCTGTCAAGTATGTAAACACTGCCCATTTCACAAACGAGGAAACCGATTCGATGGTTTGGTTAACCTGCTGTATGCCGAAAGAGAGAAACAGCGGCAGAGTAAAACAAATAGCCACGGCCAGGAATGCAGCGGAGATGGAATACACAGCAAAAAGTACCTTTGACGTAACTACATCCACAGCAGGCGTCATCTCTATTTTCAAGACGGCACTGAATCCAATGAATGACCCGATGTCTTTCAGACAGAGTCCAAAGAAGAGGGCACAGTACTTTCCCACAATGAGATCGGCGTATAATCCAGCAAGTACTGGTAAAATGTAAAGAAGAATGCACCCTATAATGAAGAGCGGAGCAGTCGATTTGTAGTCCAGATTAAATAACCTCTGGGTATCCTTAACAAAAATCGCACCAGTTTCGTTCACGCTTATAGAGTGTAGCAATAATGCCACCATGAGGCAACCTCTACCCCAACATCGCTTTCTCTGATCACTGCCACGGTTGGTGGAGTTGGACAGCAGTGGAAGACGTTCT
>NMRB01001477.1:98779-126796 GCA_002633025.1 Notospermus geniculatus
CACGTGCTACTGCGTCATTGGCCTTTACAAACAACATGGACACTGGGATATAAACAGCAGCAAAGACAGTTATAGTTACTGCGGCAAGGATGTAGGAAATTTTGTCCATGTGCTTTACAAGATGTTCAATGTTCAACGAGGTAGCAATGGCAGCGCCAATGGGAAGAAAAAGCAGGCTTAAACAGACGCTGAGGGCGAATGTAAATGTAGTTAATCCTGGAGGACATACCTTCAGGCAAATTAAAAAAAACTGACTGATCACCGCAAACGCCGCCAGCCCGATGATAACGTTCTGAGGAATCAGCAATAACAAAGATGGTTTATGTGGGCCCGAAATGATAGAAGTGGCGATTGGAGCTGCTGTTAGAAAGGCTGCAGAAATCAGCACAAATCCCAAACCTAGTATTTTTAATTGATTTACAAGAATGTTTTTCCACATTTCTCGTCCGCGGATCTTCAGTGCGCATTCCAACAGGGGTAGAAGGAGAAACAACACCAAGAACTTTGTGTTTCTTACCAAATCATACACGTTTCGTTGTGTTTGGTATATGTACTGGTATCGTTCTATCAATTTACTTGACAGATAGTCTATCGCGGCATATAAAATGATCAGACCTGCTACAGCCGACAAGAACGGTAGAGTCAAAATCCCTCTTCTGAATTTGAGTCTTCGTAATTTCCTTGTGTCAGCATCATCCTGCGGAATGTCCTGAAGCGTTTCATACCGGCGACCAAATGATGAACACTTAATGTGATCTTTTGATATCTGCACGATTTCTTTTATTGAATTCCTCCCTTCCGTCGTATTCCGCTGCTCGTAGCCAGGTTTCCCAAGTATGAAAACAACTACCGTGAGTACATCTAGCGCCGAGGTTACAGCATGGTGAACAGTTCTGTAGTAACGTATACTGTCTGAATAATACGGTGGAATGACGATGTAGTCATGTCGAAAGAGAAACTTAATTAGAGAACCTGTCAAGTATGTAAACACTGCCCATTTCACAAACGAGGAAACCGATTCGATGGTTTGGTTAACCTGCTGTATGCCGAAAGAGAGAAACAGCGGCAGAGTAAAACAAATAGCCACGGCCAGGAATGCAGCGGAGATGGAATACACAGCAAAAAGTACCTTTGACGTAACTACATCCACAGCAGGCGTCATCTCTATTTTCAAGACGGCACTGAATCCAATGAATGACCCGATGACTTTCAGACAAAGTCCAAAGAAGAGGGCACAGTACTTTCCCACAATGAGATCGGCGTATAATCCAGCAAGTACGGGTAAAATGTAAAGAAGAATGCACCCTATAATGAAGAGCGGAGCAGTCGATTTGTAGTTCAGATTAAATAACCTCTGGGTATCCTTAACAAAAATCGCACCACTTTCGTTCACGCTTATAGAGTGTAGCAATATTGCCACCATGAGGCAACCTCTACCCCAACATCGCTTTCTCTGATCATGGCCACGGTTGGTGGAGTTGGACAGCAGTGGAAGACGTTCTGAATCCTCGTTCGGCATTCCTCCGTCTGTTGTTTTTACTCCTGTGAGTATTTCTCGTGGGCCTTTCAAAATACTGTGAAATTGAGGATCGGACTCGCAAGAAATAACGATGAACGTTTACGCGATTGCGGAATCTAAATGTCGAATATTCGAACAGTAAAAAAACAGACCTGGTTCCTGTATCCAGCTATTGAAAAGCAACATGAGAAAGAGTGGAAAGCCAGATTAGATCACGGTATAACATGTACCGAGAACTTCCTGAATAAAACATTCCATCCATTATCATTTCGCATGTTTTCGTTACGCTCAATTACTTTCTCGTCATTCTCCCTACCATTCAAGGTGATGTCATGCCCCGCCCAAAATATCCATTGCACATTTAGGTAGACACGTGTAATGTGTGAGAATGCCCCCCGTATGACAATGCCCACTTTATTGTTCGGCGGACACTCAAATACAGAAATACATGTTTATCAGTGCCTCCCTCATTGTCACGTTGCCGCTTATTCCGTCAGTCTTTTGTTTGGGGGCATTGGCAAACGGCGGGCAGTGAAAAACATTACACCTGTACCCGGTCTTCTGGGCAGCTTGCATTCGAAAACCGGTGAAAGCAAATGATCTGAGCCGGGATAGACCCACGCCGAGCTAAATATAGACCAGCGGGCGCCATGATGGTTTTATGCATTTGCCGCTTGCTTCTGTCCTAGTATTTTTAATCACGACAGAGTTCGGCCTACACATTTAGCGAGAACCCAAAAAGTGAACGATGCAGGAAGTTTGCAGTCAGGAAAACCCGCCATTTTGGGACATGATTCTGTTCATTCCTTCCCACGAAACGTGCCACCCAAAGCTGAAATTCAAACTTTGACCTTTCCCCGGTATATGAATTGCATAAACATGTGTGTTACAAGCTCTTGACCGATATCAAACATGAAAATACAGTAAAAACAAGTTATTAAAGGGCCTCTAGAGGCAGCTCGCTATTAGGGTACTATCAGTACTGCAACTATACAACAGGTGGCGCTAGTAACCATGAACCCATTAGACTGGTACCCGGTCTTCTGGGCAGCTTGCATTCGAAGACCGGTGAAATCAAATTATCTTACGGCGGAATTCCGACGAGAGTAACGTCATTCTACAAGCTCCAAAGCAAAATTGGGTCATGTTTACATTTTGACAAGATGGCGGCTCCCACAACTTGGGCATGATCATGATGTTATCTCAAACAAATGTACCATCATGGTACTCTAAAACTTCAAAAATGTTCAATTCTTTCAATTTTAACCTAGATAGAATCATTGCAAAAAAAGATAGACAGCTGATTAAAACAACATTACAAGAAAGATTCATCTCCCATTGGAAACAAGAACTCAACCAAATAAATGAACACTCTGGTAAATTATCTCTGTACAAAAACATTAAAAAACACTTTCATCTATCCATCTTGTGTATGCTTATTCTTTGTATTGTAATTCGTTTGGTTTCTTTATTCCGTCCTTTCTGTTTAGTTTGTAATATTTTCACAGGGCTAATAATGCTCATGCTTCAGCCCTGGTACTTATACCTTGTATTATATTTTTGGGCGTAATGAATAAACATATATATATATATACACTTTCAGTGTGAACATTATATTATTAATATTAATAATCCTACATGGCGATCTGCTATGACAAGATTAAGGATAAGTAATCATTGTCTAGAAATTGAGAAAGGTAGACATTGCAATCCAGTTATTCCGCGTGATCAACGTTTTTGCAAATTTTTTTTCAGATAACATCAGCATCAATACCATAGGAGATGAGATCCACTTTTTACTAGAATGCCCACAATTCACCATCCTAAGAGAAAACTTAAAAAATACCATAGCTAACAATAATAATTAACTTTAACACGCCAGGATTTATTTTTCTATCTAGTTAATTCTGAGGATGACCTTGCCACCTCTGTCAGTAAATTCTGTTTTGAAGGCTTCTCAAAGAAAAGAGGGATGTAGATCTTTAAAAATTTTATGAATCTCAGTCTGTCTGACTGACTCATATTTTGTATACCATATTTCTCTTCTCTTTTTCATTCTTAATATGTCTAGATTTATCGTATTCTATCTGTAAATATAAAAATATCTCATCGATCACTTACACACTATGGTTGCTGATAGGATGCTTCCATTCTCCAATCATCTAGTCACACTCTCAACTTATTGCTGGCATGCACATTATTGCACCTTGTTTACTGTACCTCTTATCCTATGTAAGTTACACTTATACGGATTCAATAAACATTATTTGAATTTGAATTTGAATTTGATGATCTCGTAATCATGAGTAAATTTCAGGAAAACATAGATTTTTGCTTGAGATCAAAGTTGGGTTTAGCTCAGGTGAATGAAAGAAGGCAAACAGCTTACTGCTGCCTAAAACCCATGCAAGCTAAATGCCTGAAACGGGCAGTGAACGGTGATACAATTGCTATTTTGCCTACGGGGCTTCCCCGAGCTAAATATAGACCAGCAGGCGCCATGATGGTTTTATGCATTTGCTTGCGTCTGTCCTAGTATTTTCAATCAGGACAGTGTTCGGTCTATGAACCCATGAACTGTGGGTCAAATGTCGACAATGATGAAATTTTACTTCAAAAACGATTCCCAAGTTGGATCCTCATGCCAAAAATTCTCTGTTAGTAATCATATCAATATGGCACTAAAACGCTGTCTCTAGAGACCCTTTAAAATATCCAACACAAATATTAAAAAATAAGGGGTCATCTCAGTGTGCTGTTCACTGGACTTGAAACCAGAGTGCAAAAATCACAACAAAGTTGCCACTTTTACTTGTAAGTTAAAAAAAAATCAAATATTTTGAAAATTTTTGATGGTGAATCCGTCTATGCAGACGCTGGAAGATTTTACAGGTGAAAATTTTCAGGAATTGCGGAGTTTTCGAAAGTCTCAATGTGACCGGCAAAATACGAACAACGGTAAAACCAAAGTCAGCCTATTATCAGAAAAACTTTTACGCCAAATGATGGACAAATGATGTAACTATACCATGCATCAAAAATTGGTGAAAAAATATTGGAGGCTCATAGAATAATTTACAAATATCCAGTGGTTACTAACTCCTGACCGAGATTGTACGAACAATAAACATTTGATATAACGCCCTCTGTTATTTATCATATGTTTGCTCCCCTTCCTTTTTACACCCCGAAGAAAGTAAAATATTTATCGCATTTTAGAACAGCACTTGATTTACTTTCGTGACGCGAGTCACGAGGACAATAGATGGGTCAATGTAACGCGAGTCACATTCTGAAACTCAATTTAGTTATCCTGTTTATTACACGTTTTTTTCAAACAGACTTAGGACTGGTTTTCCCACAACTGCCCTCACCTCATAGCCACGGCCATGAATGCAGCGGAGATGGAATACACAGCAAAAAGTACTGTTGACGTAACTACATCCATCGCGGGCGTCACTTCCATTTTCAAGACAACACCGAATCCGATTAGTGAACCAATGGTCTTCAGACAAAGTCCAAAGAAGAGGGCAAAGTACTTTCCCACAATGAGATCGGCGTATAACCCAGCAACTACGGGTAAAATGTAAAGAAGAATGCATCCTGTAATAGTGAGCGGAGCAATCGACTTGAGGTCTAGATTAAAGAACCGCTTGGTGTCGCCAATAAAATTTAAATCCATTGCATTCATGCTAGTTGAGTGCAGCATTATAGCTACCATGAGGCAACCCATGCCCCGGTATTCCCACGTCTGTTCATTCTCTGCGATGTATATTTCTCGTATTATGATATTTTTGCAAAAAAGGGGATTGTGCTTCAAGAAACAGTGATCTACAGGGCAAATGTGAGATTTGGTTATGTTTCGTTTCCAACACCAGCTACCTTTAACTAAAAAGCTAAATGCCCGAAAGCGGGAAAACCAGGTAAGAAAAATGTACTTCCTCAATAAAGCATTTTATTACGGCATCATTATTTCTCATCATCTCATCATCATCATGGTTGAACCCGACCAGGCCTAAAATATCCTGCTGAACCAAATAGTCAGGGAAATCTAACAGGTAAACGGTGAAGGAAGTGTGTAATGAGGAAAAGTGATGTCGTGCGATGACTGCACGTGTGATCTTTTCTTGAATAGGTGTAACTCATCCGTATACAGTCTGTATTCGTCCAAAATAATTGTCTGTGGTACATTTGGCCTTGGGCAAATAAGTGGATGGATTTCAGCAGTTGGTAAACAGGAAGTCTAAATCTGTAATGCGAGGGTAAAATGCCGTGTCTGGTCAGTTTTCAGTCATCACCAAAAACCAGCGGCTTTTTCTTCTTTGGCGCGCTTCAACTCTTTGGAACACTGCTCATGTTCGAAAATCAGTATGATGAATTCCTAAGGACCTTTAAGGGAGTGTAAGAAATAAAAGTGGAATATAAGAGGTGGGAATTTTGGTATTTTGCGCGAATTTTTCAATTTCTCAAATTAGGAGACTTTTTTCCCCATTTTGAGAAATATCACCCGAAAAATCAGACAAAATATCATGTCATTTACGAAAATGTCTCAAAACGGCAAAGAAATTTTCTCCCAATTTGAGAAATTGAAAAATTCGCGCAAAATTCCAAAATTTCCCACTTCCCTTTTTCTGCTTAATTTCTCACTCCCTTAGTAACGTTCAAAGGCAAGTGGTAAATCGCATACATGTCCGACTTCGGAACAGTCAAATCTTTTTGACAAGGGAATTCACCGACCAGGGCGGGAAAAACCCGTGTAAACTGATGCATTATACACGGAATGAGAAACAACTCGGCGTAGGGCGGTGGAACGATGTGCAACCTTATTATTGGCTATACGTCTATTAGGAAGTAAGCAGCACGGTGGCATGCCCTTCTTTATTGTGGTACTCTTGCGTTTTTGTGTCAGGCGCTCAGTCAATGTCTATTGATAAAGGTAGCGCATGATCACCTGCTGCCTCACAGTGGTGTGACATGTCTTTGATGGGTACAAAATAATGCATGCACAAAATTGAAAAATTGGTATCTTTTGTACACACGCCGCTCAAAAGTATTGCAACATAGGTTTTTTCTTAATTTCTCGGCAGTCAGTCATCAATGTTTGATTCACAAAATGTGGATGTGATACTTTGAGTTGTACAGCTGTTGTTTCGAAAGGTTTTAAGGAAAGGTGGATGTATCATGAAAATATCAGAATATCAAACAGGGTAAAAGTTTACTCAAGGGTGGATCCACATTTTAGTAGGGGTGGCAGGAAGTTGTGAGACCACGCCTATTTGTGATCCTCTATCTTAAATCAACGAGGTTCCAGGACTCTTTTAACTGATATGTGTTGTCTACCTGTAAGAGAATAAAATGTGGTGATCACACCAATGTAACCTCAGTGCAGATTTGATTTATAGGGTCACTTTACATGGACTGCTGTAACAAATCCAGGTGACGTTGATGTAAAACTGCATTGAGCTTCCACCAAAATTATGGGCCCATGTCATGTAGCATCCATGCTCTTTCATGTAAAACTATCAGAAATAGAAAGTCCCATTCCAGAATGGAGATAAATGGAGGTAAAGTTGCCTTTCAGCCCAAGTGCCATAAACTTTGGGCGTGGCCTGCTCCGCAGTTGAAGGGTTAATTTTCATAAACTTCGCTAATAATTCTTATTCGAACTCTAACCAACATGCCTGGGAAATTTGAACAAACTTTTTCAGTTTTCTGTATACTGTATCCGATGTGTTTAGTGGCCGCGGCCGGGAAGACCGTCGTGCCTAGATTTTCTAATTATACACGTTCCAGGCCACGAAGTAGAGCACATAGGCGTAACAAAATTAACCTCCTTGAAGCCTAGCTTTACATAACCACATTGGTCAGGCGCCCCATGTCGTTTTTCCCATAAATGAAACGCGATCGCCATCCCGAGGTAGTTGTCGAGGATTGCGTATCAATAGGGAGGTTTCGCAAGCGCCCGGTTAGGCCATACGACGACGTTTATCTATTGTTTGGGTATACGCACACAATAGATAAACTTCGTTGTAGGGCATAACCGGGCGCTTGCGAAACCTCCCTATTCACTACTACGGGCCCTTTTGTTAGAGTGTATTTTATAACTTGCCGGGAACGTGTGTAATTAGAAAATCTAGGCCCGATGATCTTCCCTGCCGCGGCCACTAAACACATCTAATCTATTTTATAAACATTCACTCTTAAAGGAACCCAGCCGGCAGCCTCCTCATTGAAAAAAAAATGTTGGGCTCATTACATCGACCGTTTGACATTAGCATCTAACTCTGACATGCATTGCCAGTAAAATAGCCTACACTAAACATCAACATTGGAGCCCAAATCAATCGTCAGTTGCCAGCGCCGCCTGTGATGAAGTGACCACACTGATATGAGCCTGATAGCTGGCTGACCAAAGGGTCCCTTTTAGCACTGACCACACAGTGGAGGGGTGATTCCTGTACACGTATGCAGTGAACACGTCGTATAGGCCTAAATGTTGTTTGATTTCAAATGCATTTTTGCTTTTGACAATATTTTTTACGTTGTTCACGCGTTCTGAGATACCGAACATTTCAAATTTGATAGCAAAGGCTGTGAATCTCGTATTGGCTATGCCATCAATCAGTCGATAAATCGATCAAAATTATTCCCCAGTTCCTTTAAAAAAGCGCGTGTTTAAGTAGATCACATTTATTTGAAAAATAAACATGTCGATGTTCGTCAACCCAAGTGTACGACTATGAATTGAATTGAATTGAATTTATTTCCACCAAGCACTATGCTGGGATATTGTGTCGCCATCTTGAGAGTTGTCATCGAATGGGAATTCATAAATATTTCACGGCGATTCAATGTTACGGGCAGCAGCAAATTGGCACTTAGGGAAGTCCACGGTCACGGACGTTACATTTTTTAGCTCACCGGAGTGAGCTATTACAATGGTGCAGTGTCCGTCGTCGTCGTGTTCCGTTAGCAGGGCACGTTTCGCAATCGCCAGAGCTATTGATCTGAAACTTGGTACATATATAACCCTAGGTCAGATGACCCATGACACCAAGTTTCGGTCCGATTCGACTCTTAGCTTGGCCACCAGGTGGCAGAAACCGAAAACACAAAAAGTGCAATAACTCCTGAACTAATGACTAGATCTTCTCCAAATTTTTATCATATGTGTATCTAATAAGGATACATAACATATATAACGGGTTTTTGATTTGACCTACTTTTCAAGGTCACAGAGGTCACAGTTCGACAAAAAGGACGAACCTGCCACAGTTTGTCATTATTTCACCAAGTGACTTCATATCTTGCATAAACATGCATTGGAGGAGTACCTTTAAAAATACGTAGTTTCGGCCCGATTGGACATCCAATATGGCCGCCAGGTGGCGTAACCTGAAAATCAATTAACTGCTATTACTCAGGAACGACTTGACATAGAGTGCTCGAATTTGATATTTACGTCCCTAGATGACCTTTACATGCATGTCGAATTTCGGCCTGACTTGACTTCCAACATGGCCACCAGGTGGCGTAACCCAAAAATCATCAAAGTGCTGTAACTCAGGAAGGACTTAACCCAAAGTGCTCCAATGTGCTATGTGGCCCCCTGCAGATGACCTTTATACACATGTGAAGTTTTGGTCTGATCGGACATCCAATATGGCCGCCAGGTGGCGTAACCCGAAAATCATCAAAGTGCTGTAACTCAGGAACGACGTGACCCAATTAATCGCACCAATGTGCTATGTGGCCCCCTGCAGATGACCTTTATGTGCATGTGAAGTTCCAGCCCGATCGGACATCCAATATGGCAGCCAGGTGGCCCCCCAAATCATCAAAGTACTACTCGGGAATGACTTGACTCAGATTGCTCATCCCTCTGTCATTAGACTGTTATGTCCAACCCGGTGAGCACATGGTCCATGGCCCATTTCATTTCATATGTTCAACGCTGTCTGTGCAACACTTATGGCACAAAGGAAGATAAGCACTCTGCATTCATGTCAGGCTCATTCTACATCTCCGTATGAATTAAGGGCCAACTGACGTTGTGAATTTTTGGATTGTGGGCAGACGTTGTAAATAAAACTTGTCAAAATACGATAAAAGTACATAAGTTATACGACGAAAATGAAGGCACCTGCGGAGCGTATCAGTCAAAACGAATTGAATGAGATGCCTCTTAGAACGCACTAATTAGCCAAAAAGCTGAAACAAAAGACTAGTAGTCAGAACACTTCCCCAAGAAATTGTACATTTTGAAGATCAAACAACATGGCGTATCATAAAGTTCCAGTTTTTTTCTACTTACTCCACCCCTTTTGATAGAATATGTTCGACAGATATAGAGTACTCCGCATGTGAATTTCATGAATGCTGCCAGATTTTCCGAGACAGGGCTGCCATGACACGTGTGGATTTTCCTTGGAACTACTTAATGTGCTGAGCGTGTTGGTATACATGAAGTACAGGTCAAGACACCCTCGCCAACGGAGGCTCTATGGGTTAGTGGCATTGCTGCCACTCCCTGAATATGTCATTTACGCGCTTCTTCTCTAAGAAAATCGTACCTGGTTTTCATGTTGGGGAATTTCTTTGTTTTTGATTACGTAATGTAATTAAGCTGTAATTCTTGGGACTGTACTCATTTTCTGTTTCTAGAAAGCACAGTGATCACATTGGACCATGAAAACCGTCAACTGGGGGTGTCTTTATTGCTTTTCTCAGAGGGCCTGCATCCAAGCAATATGCATATACAACAACAGCTTCCCCTTAAGTTCGTGTGTGATTCATAACAGGCGCAGTCACGTACTGCCAAAAGAGGGCAGCAAAGTCCTGGCGGATCGGTAGAAAAGAAAATTCTATTGACTGTGCTCAGTCAAGCATAAATGGGTCCGTTAGGCACTGTATTGGACCACCATGACTCGCATTAGTCAATGACTGACATCTCCTATTGGAGCCTGTTTCCTCATTTGTTGCGACGGACGCGAGAACAGCCGTTAGAAGAGTGGATTTTGCGGCCCATATCAGTGTGTCCTATGTAATGGGTGGACCCAAATAATTGAACCAGTAGTTTAACTGGTCCGTTATTTTCATGTCCGCGTCCACCACTGGGATGGAGGATACGACTACTTAAAAAAGATGCCTCGCGAATCCACTCCCAGTCAAATAAGGATTTAACATCTTTTTCATGGGTTGTGGGAGATTCAAAACAAACAAGTATTTTTTGCTTTTTACAAACCCTTTCATTCGGCGTATTAAAAGTTGTATATGTGAAAGAATAGGCCCAAATAATGGGATGTTGTTTATCGAACACATTATTCGATAGGTCTTTATGCAACATACATGTTTTGAGAAGGACATTTTAATTACAGCCCATATCAGGGCCGGATCCAGGGGGGGGGGGCGTGGGGGGCGTACGCCCCCCCCCCCCTATTTTTGGNCCCTATTTTTGGCAGAGTAGTGATTTTGTTAGCAAGAAAAATTTAATCACTTAAAAATTCGAGTATTTTGCTCTCAGATGTCAGGGAAATGCATATAAAAGCACTTAAAATTGTCAAATTTTTCTGGGGGAGGGCCCCAGACCCCCCGTTTCGGCTTCATTCTTTCGGTGCTCACCACCTCGGGCGGGCGGCGTCGAGCTACGCCCCCCCCCCTTTCTGTCAATCTTGGATCCGGCCCTGCATACCTTTGATCACTAACACAGTTCAGCGACGTCCAGAAAGGAACTATGAGGTCCCTCCGTTCCATATAAAAAATGAGACCTTTTTATGGAGCTTGTCCTCATTAATCGCCGAAAATTGCCAAAAAATCGCCGAAAAATAGCCCACAAATCGCCGAAAAAAATCGCCGAGGCATGAAGGCGATTTCTCGGCGAATGGATGGCGATTTTTCTGCGATTTTTTGCCAATTTCTGGCGATTTAGTGGCGAATTGCTGGCGATTTCGTGTTGATTTTTTGGCTAATATTTGGCGATTTGTGGGCGAACTGGCGGCGATTTTGTGGCGAATGTGTGGCGATGTTTGAAAGAAGGCTGAGAGTTTGCCGAAGAAATAGGCGAATTGTTTATCACGATGTGCCGTGTCGTGTTCATTTTCTGCGTCAAAAATATCATTGTTCACCGCAAGATCTCGGTCGGAGAGAGGCCTAGAAGCTACATATAGACATAGAACGTGTAATGACATACTCTAGTTTCGTTGTTCTAAGGTTACTTCACTGAACACCCATATGACCGCCTACCCTACTGAATATGCATGGCAAAATAACGAGCTGTTCAGTGTGACTGACAGGCGAGGAGGGAAAGGGCTATTGAAGACTGATTTATCCGACCACAGATTATTGACATCGTTATCTTCATAAGGGAATAGTGATTGTAACAGACACTCTTTTAAGAGTGCCTGCCAACAAAGCAGTCATTGGTCAGTTATGTTGAATAGAATCAATAAATTCTTTGTGTGGTCTATATTGTGGGCTAGGCCTAAACTACACTCCTTTCGCAGTGTCTTCTCACTCATACCTATCGTTCATAGACACTGCTTACAATAGCCCGATCCCCGCCGATTTACCACTAGAGGGCGTTTGCGTAACTAACGAAATACATGAAACATTTTCTGATTGGTTCACTGTCAGCGTCCTTGACAACCACGGCAGACTGGTCACTCGTCGGAAAGCATTTTATATGGGACAGTTGCATTATGACGTAGCACGACTAGTCTACAACAACAGCAATGGCTGCACCCCGCCGTGTCCAGTATGCAGTGTCACTTTGCACTTTTCAGTGTTTAGCTCGTGCGTTTTTTGTTTTGAAACATCGCTAAAGAAGTGGATAACGGCGCTCTATACGAGATTATTCTGTTTGTAGTGATTGATCTTGTTAAACAGGCCGAAGCTGGGAGCAACGCCGGCGCTGTTTCCCGCGCTATTTGGCCGCTGACTAGTGCTGCCACCATGCGGTAAATCGGCGGGGATCGGGCTAATGTAAGCAGTGTCTATGAACGATAGGTATGAGTGAGAAGACACTGCGAAAGGAGTGTAGGCCTAAACCTACAGCATGAATATCTGAAGTAACCTTAGAAGAACGAATCTAGAGTATTTCCGATCTTCAAATGTACCATGCTCGTCCGCCGCCTTCAATCCTCGATCTGTTCAAGTCGTTTGTCGGCCATTTTGATGCCGATGTGCAAAAAGTTTTCACCTCGTCAGGATGTTGCATTCGTGAACTCAGTTATCGAAAAGCTACACACGTTTCATGTAAGGACAAGATTCCTACGTATCTTTCATTCACCTGCATTCCATTACTTTCTCCTGGCGTGGCATTTGTCCAGATGTTATCGTTTACGCACGACTCACTTGCCGACGGAGATCGGTTCATCTTCGCCATGTTGGGTTTGAGTGACAGCCAACATGGCCAATTAAATACATCATGCAAATGAAATAGTTCCAGCAATCAGCCGCAAGTGTCGCTGTTGAAGCGTAAGGCTGTTTTCATGCGTTCGATGTGACTCCATGTCATGCAATTCCTGCACGGAAGAACGATCTCGGAGAAGAAAACTCAGTGCCTTTTCCTGCGAGGTCAAACTGGTAGCAAGTTTGAGGTGAACTTGTGGCGAATATTTGGCGATTTCCGGGCGAATTGGCGGCGAACTTTCGGCGATTTTTTGGCGATTTTGTGGCGAACTTCTGGCGAACGTTCGGCGTTTTTTCAGACAATTTCTGGCGATTTTTTTAGCGATTTGGCGGCGATTTTGTGGCGAATTTTTTCAAAACCGCCGGAAAATCGCCAAAAAATCACCAAAATTCGCCTTAAATTATTTCGACAAGCTCCCTTAAAAACAATGTTGTAATTTAAGCAAAAATGCAACATTGCTGTTATTTCTTCCACGCGGTACACTTCAATTCGAATTGATATGGGACGTTTTGTACAATGTACTTCTTGTGATTCCAGGAAATCATGAACACGAATCGTGCACGTGATCTCCAAGCACATCAAATAAGGTTAAAAGGGCGAGCAATAAAGTTGAAAGATTAATGTATTGATTGGTGATGAAACGTTGATTCGGGTCAACATTGTACCAGCTTATACATGTATCTGTCAGTAGGGTTGACCTTCAGATTACTTGGAATATCAGCACGGTGACTCAAATGTACATGGTCAAGTACTTCTGCAATCCGAAATTCCCGTCGTTAATGACGAAGTCGCCGTGGCTCATGTTAATAAAGGTGAAGATCTTGTCGAACAACAATTGCAAAGGACACAACACTAATTTGGAGTGATGAATTACGGCCTACATCATGATGGACGGTAACATGTGAAGAACGGAGTGAGCTGATTACTTCAATGAAACTGTTCAACAAAAGGCTGCCAAAAGGATATAGCTTGGGAAGCGGGCACGGACAACATGGAAATCGAATAATTTATTGGCCCTCTTGGATCTATGTCGAATGCCAAGTTCAGAGGACACATATGTATGATGCACGAGGTCATTTGACACCACTTTGCTGAGGAGGTGCGATTGGATATGCAATTAAAATGTCGTGAAAACTAGCTCATCATGAGCTTGCGAGATCAAGAATACGGCAAATCAAGACAACGGCAAATCACCAACACGGAGATTCTGACAGTGTGAGACGGAATAGGCCAACGTGTATGACCTTGGAGCCATTCTAGTACCAACAGGGGGATTCTGACAGCGTGAGACGGAATAGGCCAACGTGTATGACCTTAGAGCCATTTTAGTACCACAGGAAGGAAGTGACCAAAGGTATGACGTCTCCAGAGTATGCCCAAATCAACATGGCGGATGAAAACGGGAATAACAAATATGAGGCACCATTATACTTTATTAAAGGGATCTTGCCACCGATTGTTGTTGTCATCGGGATAATTGGAAATGCTTTATCATTTGTAATTCTTGGCCAACCAAAATACCGGGAAAATTCAACTTGTTTTTACATGAGAGCATTGGCGATCGCAGACACCAGTGAATTGTTCTTATTCAATCTACAAAGGTACCTGCTATGGATATTCCCAGAATTCATTTCACATAACGGAGACTGGTTCTGTAAAGAGTACATGTATGTCGTGAATACAACATTGACAAATTCTCATTGGATCGTGGTCCTAATGACGGTAGACCGATTCGTTGCGGTGAAATTCCCACTCCGTAGTCGAACATTTTGTACAGTAAGTCGTGCAAAGAAACATTTAGTGGCATTTTTAGTCTGTTCAGTTCTTCTAAATAGTCGTTTCGTCGACAGCAAATTCAATCCTGTATCTTTAGTCTTAAAGAAAAAGTGTGCATTTAGTAGCAATTTAAGGGAACAGGTTTCACAGGTAATTTTCCTGACGTTTGTAATTTGTCTGCCCTTACTTCTAGTTCTCTGTCTGAACGTGTCTTTGGTTTGTATTCTGAGACGGAAATGGCGGTTAAAAAGTCTGAAAGGTCGAGGTCGACCTCGGGGCCGCTCAGACAGTTCTGGATGTGACGTCACAGTTCACGGACGGACCACATTAAGTTCCAACGACTGCCTAATAACAGTTATGCTACTGATCGTGTCTGGAGTATTTGTCTTCACGATTGGTCCATACACATTGGATTACTTTATATGGCAAGCTGTTCTACCAGATTCAAAGGACAATTCATATATCATACAGCTAAGAGGACTCATGTATGAAATATCAGTCGCTCTCATGAATATCAACCCTGGCATTAATTTTTACATATATGTGCTCAGCTGCAAAAAATTCCGTTCTGACTTGAAGGCGCTACTGTCTACAAAACATAAACGCTGTTCTTCTACTTGTATTTCCTGGAAGAAGCATTTAGCATCAAAATTGAAACCTAGAAATTCTGCCGAGGATGATCTTAACCACGTTGAACTATACACGATTAGTGTTAGGCTTTAGATAATAGGGAGTTTAAGAAATCAAATGATAACCCTGAATTTTACGACAACGTTATTTCTCATAACGGGAATTCAAGATAATTAAATGGTTTCTTACCGATCTGTGAGTGGAAGTTAAAATGATTTTTTTCAGGTGTGTGCTGGCTGTGGAATAGTCAGTAGGCTGGTAAAAAAAATCCAGTTCATCTGGAAACTCAGTGAGGAAGAGTGAGGCCAGGTTAGAGGATAATTCGTCCCCGGCCAATTCACCCCCGGACACATGTACTGACCCCGAGTGTAGAATGTTTTGCTCACTACGGAATCGCACAAGCATAAAACACCAAGAAACCACACATTCACTTAGATTCACTTCCGGACAGGGGCGTGGTTACCTTTATCCTCAAGTCTAGCTTGTCCTTTGGCATCGCAGCGTATCCTTAACAGGACTTGTATTTACCTTCGAAGTCGGAGTAGTGGGAGATGTCGCAGCTGCTAATCCAAAGAAACGTGTCCGTCGAAACCCCCTCTTAGATACAATTTTACACCAAACCCGCCTGCCTACTAAACCGCACTCAATTCGTCGATACAGGTAGCACAAGATGTTATCTTGATCACCAAATTGTCCATTTGGAGGAATTGTCCAGGGACGAAATATCCTACGGGACGAATTGTCTGGGGACCAATTGTGTGAGCCATGTACATCATCATTGGTGTCGAATTGTCCTGGGACGAATTGCCCAAGGGGACGAATTGCCCAGGGACGAAATATCCTACGGGACGAATTGTCTGGGGACCAATTGTGTGGGACATGGACAATTTCCTCATCATTGGTGTCGGAGCACAATAAAGAAGAATGCACTTCTTGAGTAAAACACGGGAATGGCCATGCTCATTGCATCATTCCATGCCAATTTTTGGACAAGTGAAAGCCACATGCACTGTCTTAACACATACCGTTTCATTTTTTTTTAAATCGACGAACATTCCTGTCTTCCACAGCAGTTCAAAGAGGGCAGGGTGGTTTTGAGGGTTTACCAACTGAAGTTTTCATTAAACGTTTCACCTGCACAACCTTCAGCCTTGGTCACTAAGCTACAGAGCAGAGAAAATTTTTCAAAAATATATCAAGATCTCGCCAAAAAAATGCATTTTTGTCCAAACACCACTTGCTTGGCAACTCAGCGAACTCAACTATGGCCCCTTTTACACTACGTGTTTTCAACCGTGCTCGACCCGGGTCGAGCACGACGCGGCAAAAAAGGTGATAGTGTAAATGGGTTGGCACGGCACAACTTGGCTCGGCACCGCCCTACTTTCATCCGGGCCGAACCCCCCAACAGGAGGTGGGTTCGACCCGGGTCGAGCACGGTTCCGCTGGAAAACTGGGCTTACTGGAGTTTACGCAAAAACGCAATGACGAAAAAACCGAGGGAGTAATCATTATTTTCATCGCTATCTTTTCCTGTTCAACCAAAGCACCAATTCCATGTAGACCGTCAGTTCTGCCGCGAAGACAAACAGCTGGGCCGCCCAATGCTGTAGCAACCTGTAGGCCTACATGTATTCGGCCCACAATAAACCTAGCTACACGTTATTTCCCCATATTTTACCAAATGTCCCGGATGTGATGAGTGTGTTCATCATATCACATTTCGAGTTCGAAAATGCGAATCGAGACTTTTTAATACGCGAAACTGAATAATGTTTACTCCCCATGCAACCTCGATTCGTGAGATTTTCAACCCTATCCTGGCTGTGTAAATTCAGGTGGTGAGGTTTTTGCGTTTTTGCGTTTTGCGTTGCGTTTTTGCGTAAACTCCAGTAAGCCGGAAAACTGCACAGTGTAAACACGCTACTGGGCTCGGCCCACTTGAATGACTCACCTTTAGTGAAGTGCGCATGCCCATTTATCGGCGTTGAACTCAATACGTCATTGCCGCGAATGATCATGGGCGCAGCCATATTGAAAATGACGGAGATTTCCTACAGCACAATTGACATCTCTACAGCTTCGCGTAAGTTACTCGTAAGTTACGCGTAACTTACGCGTTAAGAATGGCTTTGGTTTCGCAACTCGCCTCGTAAATCACTGCGTAGCTAGAGAAATTCGCGTAACTCACTGCGTAACTAACCTCGTAAGTTACGCGTAACATAGCTTGTGAGTTGTTGCGTGAGTTACGAATGACTTACGCGAATTTAGGGGTGTCAATTGTGACCTGTACTGTACCTCCACAGAAAGGAGAGCCGGCGATTCAGATATTGGCGCGGTTATCATGGTGCAGTGTAAATGGGGTAAAATGCTCTTTCTGAGGCGGGCCTGGCCCGGGTCGAGCACGGCACGGTTCGTCCAGGCCAAAATTCTGCGTAGTGTAAAAACGGCTTAGGATGCCCCCTCGCCATACTCTGCAAACGGGACATTGTTTTGTGTTTTGGTGGCCGGGCATTTTGAATTGAACTATGAATGATTGAAAGCATGAAATTGATCTGTTTACAAGGTGTTGGTGTAACTCCCACCACAGTTATTTTGAATAACAATTGGCCTGTTCAACAAGCCAACATTCAATTCAGGGCATTGATTGGGGACATGTCTAAGGGACCATCACATAGTTGGGTTCACTGGTTGCTAAGCATGTTCTGAGATTTTGGACAAAAATGCAATTTTTGGCGAGATCTTGATATATTTTTGGAAAAATTAGGTCGTGCAGGAGAAAAATTTGATGAAAACTTCAGTTGGTGAAACATCCAAATCACCCTGCCCTCTTTGAACCGCTGTGGAAGACAGGGATATTGGTCGATTTGAATAATTGAAGCGGGATGTGTTAGACAGTGCATGTGGCTTTCACATATCCAAAAATTGGGGAAAAAAATTAGTTACCACGTAAATCAAGAATATCTGGTGCGGATTTACTTATGACCGAGAGTGTACATGTAGACCTTCTGTACATTTAGGCTACTTGGGTCCATGAAATATACATCAACAAATCTTTGCAATTACTCCTCCTATTTCATGCAAGGATGAAGCAGCTCAACAGAAATGTAGCCCCCTATACAACTGCGAATCAGCATGAATAAGCAAAATGTACTGCAAAAGTTTCGACCCAGATGTAGGAAATGCATCAGATATTAATACGTCATAAACTTCAGCGATGAAATCTTTGTACATCGGTTAATAATAAGCAATTACATACATAAGTGTTTTGAAGAACGCTTTGAACAAACTTCAGATGTTAGCACGCTTGACTAAACACCCGAAATTTCCATTGACGAAAGTTCCCCCTTTATGAACCTAAAAGAGAACTTTTTCTTTGAGGTAAGGTACTGCAGTATACATGTACTCTAGATTCGTTCTTCTAAGGTTACTTCAGATATTCATGGTGTAGGTTTAGGCCTAGCCCACAATATAGACCATACAAAGAATTTATTGATTCTATTCAACATAACTGACCAATGAGTGAGTCTTGCGTTACTTCGCACTGGGCCGCAAAGACTGCTTTGTTGGCAGGCACTATTAAAAGAGTGTCTGTTACAATCACTATAGTATTCCCTTATGCACAGGGCGTATTCAATCACTTCTCAAAAGCATCAATTTCAAACTGTCCGAAACTGATCACCATCTGTTCTTTCTGTGGTCGGATAAATCAGTCTTCAATAGCCCTTTCCCTCCTCGCCTGTCAGTCACGTTGAACAGCTCTTTATTTTTCTATGCATATTCAATAGGGTAGGCGGTCTTATGGGTGTTCAGTAAAGTAACCTTACAAGAACGAATCTAGAGTATATTCGATCGTATGCAACACGTTCAGGTTGCCAGCAATTTGCAGCCAAAAATAGGTAATGTCGAATTCCTGGCAATTATTTCATAATTTCTAATAGAAATGACATAGAAAAGCTAAAAGATTAGTGGAAAAAGCTGGTGAGACCTGTCGATTTCATCTGATGCCCTAGGTGAATTAGTGTCGAATTCTGACCGTAGAACTTTTTTTGTATAAGTGCCGAATTCGAATTAGTGCCGACCCCTGAACGGGGGGGGGGGGGTCCAGACATGTCACTGACCGGTGCATAAGGTATTGCCAGCGTCCAGCTCAGCCGCATTGCTGACACACATCACGTTGTTTATATCTTCGAATCAAAGTCCCGACACTGACGCTTTGACAAGATTGTTGGAGGACCTGGATACTAGTGCTGAAGGGGTCATTGTCGTCCTGGGTATAGACAAAGTATACCCAGGTTCAATGGCGACAGACTGTACCCAGCTTCGTAATTGGAGCCCTAGGTTCGAGTTTTCCCAAGTCTCGCCTCCGCAACGAGAAAGAACGGGAACGGTACGCGCGCGGAACTGTGCCTGAGGTACATGCAGCTTTCACGAAATCGTGATATAGTTGCAATCATGCGCCCATTTTCCTAGGGAAATGGAAATAATTAGGGTTGCATCTTCCGTTTCCCTCTGACAGTTGCCCCGTCCAGTGCAAACGAACTCGTCCCAGAGAAGCCACTTGCACCCGGCACTTGCAGCGACAGTCCGGCCTCAGATCTGGGGCTTTGAGAATATATTCTACCCTACGGTCCCTTTTAATCAAATCAGGAGTTTTTTTCTTAACCGCTCGCCCTTTTGAAAAAAATGAATCTCTGTACGGAGTGATTGAGGATAGATATTCCTTGAGATTGCACTGGTCGACCCGAGGTAGGGACCGCCGATTCGACCAGCAAGGCCTAGATGTCTTGTGACTTTGCAACACCAGTCTCGTCTTCAGTTGTACATAGGTGAAGTTGGGTACAGTTTGTCCAGGGAATAGTTTGTCTTCACGACATTGAACCTGGGTATACTGTGTCTATACCCAGGACAACAAAGCCCTTCAGCGATAGTCGCAAAGCGAGCTCTCTATGACATTTTACAAATGTCATTTTCGTTTGTGTTCAGTTGTCTCAAACCAAGAGGTTAAGTACGTGGACTTTGTCATCATAACCGATCACGAGACTGAGCCCTTTCGCAGAGCATTTTACCAAACCTTTAGCTCTCATCATCTGTTCGCAATTGATTATTATTTGTTTCATCCAAACGGTTTTCTTTTCTACATCAAGGTCAGGTTGATACAACCTGACCTCGTTAGGTTCGCGGCCACTCATCACCCCAACGACGAATAACTCCCCTAACGTTCCTGAGCAGATATCATGACATACGAACCCAGTCACCCCATGACGTTCTGACATAACATCAGTCAGACTGTTCTCACCTACCTGGTAGCATGAGATTGTGTCGGTTGAATGGGTACATACGACAAAAATACCCGTGATTCTACAGAATGCCAGTCGATTTCCTTCACCAGTCTCAATAGCGTGGAGTACCTTACCTACACCGTCGACCAACACAGCATGAAAGGAAGACGCCTCTTTGTATGAAAGTAAGAAGTTTCCATGACTAACAACCTCAACTGACCACAGCCATCTCACTGCCTGATCTGGGAGCTTCACATCGATTTCCCTCTTCTTATTTTTGACGACATCTACGATGGTAAGGATTGGAGACCGCAATCTCAAGACGACTAGGGCGTTTTGTCCTAAAGACGTAATGTAAGGTATGATGACTTCCTCTTGCATTATAACCTTACCGCTCGGAAACCAAGAAGACAACTTTCAAAGGAACACCTTGTAACATCCGTCCACTTTGACAGATGCAGCTATGCCATCGTTTGAAATAAATGCGACACTGTATACTGAACTCCCATCGCGAACCTTCAGATTGGACGATATTGAAGCGGATGAAAATAGTCCAGCAGAAGTGACATATTCGTCACACAAGCCAACAGTTGGTATTTTCCTCTCTCTGAATGGCGTCACCCAGTCTTTCTTGGAAGCATCTGAAAGCTCCATCATCCTGGTGTATGTGCCCGTGATCTTTTCATCGAGGTCTGCTTTGAGCAATTTCTCCGATATCAATTTATTGCATTTGATGCCCGTTGCTTGAATTTCGTCCTGTATGTCCTTGACATTTGTGATTGTACTCTGGATCATTTGTTTGTCTTTTTGCCATTCCTGCTCTAGTGCGTCAAGCAATGGCTGCTGTATTGCTTGTAATCTCTTCTTCCGGCTCTCGTATTCCATCATTTTCCGTTCCATCAGCTCCATCTCTCTTCGGTGGCGCTCAGCCAGCGTTGAACATTCGAGGATGACTTTCTCAACTTTTGTTTCAGCGGTATTGAAATTTGCGACAGCATTTTTCTTGATTTTCTCCAATGCCACAGTGGTCTTTTCCGTCAACTCTTTCCGTAGCTCGGTTTGCTGTACCTGCAGCATGTGCAGTGGATCGGTTGCCTCTTTTACCTTTTTCAATCCCTCTCCTAATTCGGATTTCTTCATTTGGAGCCTTTCCTTGTAGTCAATTACATGGCAACGTTGTTCATCGTAGTGTTCCCTACCAAAGCAGACAGCACAAATTGGATAATCACAGTTCTGACAGAATTTATCGAGTGGTTTACCATGAAGTCCACATAGTGAAATGACTTCGTGACATTTCGTCCTTCGATGGTTCTTGTGTTTTTTGGCACAATCCTCACATAAACTGATGTCACAATGTGGACAACACAGTGAGGCCTCACCATGTTCATTTGTGCCGGAGCAATAGGCACATGCGTTCCATTTCATCTGATTGAACTTCTCAATGATACTTGCAATTAGATCAAGATTTGTGGGGAATCCGTCGACTCCATTTTGGGGGACGCGGCATGTTTGTTCACAAAGAGGACACGGAAACTCATCATCTCTTGCTTCCGTTTGTATAAAAGTCTGCAGACAGTTTTTACATAAGGTGTGCTTGCAGCTTCCAACTACCTTCGGCTCGTCATATATAGGTTTTGGTACAGATGGGACATTTAAGGTCTTTGCGGAGATCACTGTAACCTCCTGATGCCATTTTGTCTGAAAAAATAATGTAAGAACAATCAGTTGACAGATATGCAGACTTTACAAGCCTGGCGGCGAACAGAGTTCAGGAAGTGACGTTTTGTGGTGTCAGATCATGCAGTGAGAGTGAGTTGTTGGGGGGGGGGCAAATGTTTGGGCAGCGGAAAGAAAATTAATAGCAGGAAAAGTCCGCACGGAAAACTTGTGTAAAAGAAAAAAATGGGAGAAAAAAATTCTTCCTCCATCCGGCCTCGAACCCTTGGATTTCGACAACCATTCACAACTTCTACCATATGTACGGTATGTGTACAAACGCCCAGTCTACCGCATTATCCATCGTGTCAGCCGTACCTTGGCAGGAAAGCTGAATCAGTTGGTCTGATCTCCACTGTCTCACCAAATACTCGTGGTAAAAAAATGGTCCATGGACCATGTGCATTTTTGTTCCCGAAGCCACCGCTAGGGGTAGAAGGCCTCGGCTCTGGCTGCCACTTTATTGCTGACATCATTGTAAGGGTCCATTTTCCGGTAAAAGGTCACTCTCCCCGGTCTAAAAAACGGCGATGATTTTGTGGTTTTGCTACAGATCTGCAACACATACATGGGATGAAATGGCTGAAAACGATGAACCTTAGGGATGAAGTATCCTCTGGGATGAAATGGCTTGCATGGGGACAAAACGAAAAGGTCAAATCATGCATTGGAAATGCTTTACTACCACTGCAATGCGAGTAATTCTGGTTGATGATAGGTAGGCTGCTTTAGTAAATCTCACCGAACCATTGATATGCTTGGCGTTTAAGTGTCTTGCCTTGTTAGTTTATATGTGAAACGAGAGATTCCGTATCTTTGTTCTAAAGGAAATCAGTAAAAGAATGAAAAAGCACAATATAATCTTTCAAAAGGAGGGTACCATGATGACAACAGATAATTATGCAACTGCATTATGTAACAATGATGCAGTGGGATTTATCTTATCTATGCTGCAAAAGACAACCATGCTGAATGATGTTTGTCCCCTCATTGGGAGGGGATCCTGTTAAAACCTCAGAACACTAGGTAGGATGCTATGGTGACAACAGATACTTATGCAATCAGATTATGTAATAATGATGCAGTGGGATTCCTTTTTATCTATGCTGCAACAGACGATCATGTTATAATGGTCTTTTACCTCTTTCTAATAGGGGAAATGCCTTAAATCATAAAACAATAGGCCGCTGTGGTGACAACAGTAAACACAATTATGCAATCATATTATGTAACAATGATGCAGTGGGATTTTAATCACAGCTATGCTACTACCGACAACCATGCTGAATGATGTTTGACCCCTTTTGGGGCAAGAAAACCCTTTAAAACCAGAAAACAATAGGTTGCTATGGTGGTTGCTAGGTGTTACATAACAGCTGCAAAATTTGTCATCATTGATTATGTTTTGGTCCAAGGTATATGTGTGCCAAGTTTCAAAGAAATGCCTCTTACGGTTTGCTCAAAGTGCACGATCCGTAAGTTGGTCTCTTATCCTTCCAGCCCCTTTTTGTTGCAAAGATGGCAGCCAGAAACAAAGCCTCCTAGCCCTAGCCGTGGCTTCGGGAACCAAAATGGGACCATGTGCTCAGCCTCGGTGAATGTACCAGAAGGACAAATAACAAAATTCAAATGTTCCAGCGCAAGCCTTGAGTTTCAGGTCAAAATGTCAAGGTCAAAACGTTCTCGCTTCAGTAATTCATGACATACGTGCCGAAGTCCGTTTTCCAAGATGGCCGCCCGGTAACCATATACTTGTCCTCCAATTGGACGAAAAAACTGCCGTACACATAGAGGGTACGCCGAAACATGATCACACCAAGTTTGAAGATACTAGGTCAAAAAAATAGCCACGAAACTTTCCACCAAAAGGCAAAATTTGAACTATGACCTCTGTGACCTTGAAAAGTAGGTTAAGTCAAAAACGTTACATATGCCATGTACAGTCATTGACATTAGTTTATCTACACCTACTACTTTGAATATTTCAAATACTACTGGGCCAATTTTAACACGGTTTGTACCACATGAAAGTATATAACCTTGGTCATATTTCTGCATCAAACTTTTGGAAATTTGGAAATATCATAATTATGTAATATCTCATTAGAAAAACCCCTAAAAATCAACATTTTTATTATGGAATTTTTTGGTGACTTTTGTTACAGGGTTGATAGAGTGGAAGTTTCTAAGGATTTTGAGCTTTGTTTCGTCAAAATATCTTGAGTGGTTCCTGAGATATTTGAGATTATCAAAATTTCGATATTTTGAGAATTTCCAATTTTGCACAAAATTTTGATATTAGTAGACAGAGCACACCTAGAAACGTAGGAGAATGAAGTTTTGGAAGTTTCAGCGTAAACTGGTTGGAAGTTACAGCTGTCTTAAGTTAAAGAGTTTAGCATATCAACATTTTGATATTCCGAAAATATGAATATCTCGGCCCAGTTAAAGCAAAAAGTTCCAAAATTTTGTAAGCCCATATTGTGAGGTTAGCTTTAACTAATGACATCAAAATTTCCTGAAAAACACGAAAATCTCAAACTATCAAAATTTTGATAATCTCAAATATCTCAGCAACCACTTGAGATATTTTGATGAAACAAAGCCCAAAATCCTTAGAAAGTTCCATTCTATCAAAACTGCAACAAAAGTCAAAAAAAAATTCCATAATAAAAATGTTGATTTTTAGGGGGTTTTCTAATGAGCTATTACATTATTATGATATTTCCAAATTTCCAAAATTTTGATGCAGAAATATGACCAAGGTTATATACTTTCATGTGGTACAAACCGTGTTAAAATTGGCCCAGTAGTATTTGAAATATTCAAGGTAGTAGGTGTAGATAAACTAATGTCAATGACTGTACCCTCATTAGATGCACCAACGATGAAAATTTGGCGACGACCAAGTCGTTAGTTTAGGAATTATTGGACTTGAGTTCTTGAGTTCTTGCTTTGGCCTCCTGGCGGCCGAGCAAAGATTCGAATCGGACCGAAACTTGGTGCCATAGATCATCTTACACAGGCATACATGTATATCGGGTGTCCCCAAAAAAGTGAACCGCTTTTTTGACAAGTATTTTCTCAGCGACAGATGAACCGAATTCATTGGAGTTTTTCACAGAGTAACCCTAGGGTATCATCAACAAGTTTGCGAAATATCTAGGAGATCGGTCGCAAATTACGCGAGCATTGTCAAATTCAAAACAGCATGTCAACACCTGCGTGAACATGATGAAGGCCACATTGCATTAGCTCTGATATTGGATTTTTTGACATGCTATTTTGAATTTGATAATACTCGCACAATATGTGACCGATCTCTTAGATATTTTGCAGACTTGTTGATGGTATCCTGAGGTTACTCTGGGAAAAATTCCAATGAATTCGGTTTATCCATCGCTGAGAAAATACTTGTCAAAAAGCGGTTCACTTTTTTTGGACACCCGATATATGTACCAAGTTTCATGTCAATATCCCCAATGGTTACAAAACATGCCACCCAGAAGTCAAATTTCTGATCATTGACCTCTGTGACCTTGAAAAGTAGCTGAAACTAAAAACGCATTACATGTGTTATGCATCCTAGATACACCTGCGATAAAAATTAGGAGATGATCCAGTCATTAGTTCAGGTCTGGAGTTATTGCACTTTTTGGGCCATATTCATAAAGGGTGTTTAGTCTAATCAGCCTACAAATTCTGCATTACACAGGTTAAAGGCCTAGAAAACTATTGTCTGATGTCTGTATGGTGCTTCACCAGAGGCGTTTACCCGCAGAATGATCACACGCGTACAACTTTCCTGCGTCTCAGTTAAAGAGGACACAGGAAAAGTTAAAGGATCATACAGGCTTGTCCAGAGTTTGTCCAACAGTTTCTTTTGACCTCGCACACTGAGACGCAGGAATGTTTGACGCGTGTGATTATCTTGTGGGTAAATGCCAGAGATCAGGCAGCATACAGAAGGGCGAACAATTATATTATTAGTTTTCTATGCCTTTAACCTGTGTAATGCAGAATTTGTACGCCAATCCCATTGTTCCAACACCGATGGACGTTCGCGTCAGCGTTTCGGGGTATTTGCGAAAACTCCATAATGCGGATCAATACGTGATTGTGACGCACTGCAGTCACGTACATGTACATGTAGCCTACATGGAGAAAACTATTCCAAGTATTTTATTCAAAAAATCTGGGAAAACCCGTGAATGCTGAAATTTCATTGGCTGAAACAACGTTACTAAATAAAGGGTTATTTAAAAAACGTCCCACTTTTCGAACGTCAATATCTCCTGAAGTGTTGGACCGAATACAATTAAACTGCACCAAAGTGAAGGATATGATAAGATAAGGCGATAATATGAATTTCATTTCAATATCTCGAGTTTGGTAAAATATCTACATGTGGTACATGTCCACTTGTGCAGTATCATAGATGCAGTCTCAGTAGTAGGGCACAAAGTGTTAATGTCGTCCAAACTAGTGTACCCAGGTTACGGAGTTAGGATGGTTCACGTTGACAGTTAGGGTCAGGACTAGGTTTAGGATTAGGGTAGGGGTCCGGGTTAGGGTTAGGGTTCGGGGCTTGGGCTAGGAATTGGTGTGTAGGATCAGGACTGGACGACATTCACCCATTCAGCAGTAGTAGGCCTACCATCCAAAATAAAAAAAAGTTAAACTGTAATATCTACGTAACCTAAGTGGAAACCTGTGATCGCTTCTTTCATGCCTGATTCAGTATGGGGAGGAATAGCATTTCCGACATGACAGAAGCGTCCACAGGTGTTACAATCACTCATGGGCGGGAGGGAGGGAGAGATAGAAAAATTTCAAAGCCACCTATTCACTCTGAACGCATCCGCCCGAGGCCGTGTTTTCCCAATCCCCGGACACCGTCTGCCCTTGTGCTTCCTCACGAAAGAATGACAGGTTGTGTGGGGCATGCATGCAGCGCCATCTGGTTTCGACTTAGGATAACTACGTAACCTAAGTGGAAACCTGTGATCGCTTCTTTCATGCCTGATTCAGTATGGGGAGGAATAGCATTTCCTGTCTTCCATTTGGATCCGACCGATGGTCCTTTAATAAGTGACCATTCCGCTTTAGATTTCGAGAGGGTTTTCTTCCACCCAATCTAACCCCCAATCTAAGAAAACCAGTCTCGGATCTAAAGAGGAATGGAATAAGAATCCGAAGGATGAGGATGTAATGATGAAACTGTTTATTGAGTTCACTTACTAGTTACAAGCAGAAAACTTTAATACAAAGTACAAAACTGGAAAAGAAGACACATAGGCCAGCCGTACCCAAGGTCAACTTTCTGCTGAAGCCAACCTCAGAGTAGTTCTCAACCCCCAAATTGACATGGCAAATCGCATCCCATAGTTGAAGTCAACCCTAAGCTTTAACCGTGAGCATAGCAAATCACATCACGTAGTTGAGGTCAATCCTAAGCTTTAACCTTTAAGTATATAGGCTCTGAAGGGGGTCAGATAGAAGACTAGAAAATCGCTACTGCGGTGGTCAAAACACTAAAATTTTAGCACTTTTTCAAGGAAAAATGCCAAAATTTCAAGTGTCAAAAACCGTAAAAAAGTGCCAAAAAAATAGCAAAATCGTCACTACCACCGCAAAAAGCCCTTCACAGCTTCATCTGACCCCCTTCAGAGCCTATATACTGT
>NMRB01001477.1:140658-156211 GCA_002633025.1 Notospermus geniculatus
GGTCATCCAATATCATCCTTTTCTTCTCGATAATGTCATGTCTATGGCAATTTCTCATCAGAAATGAAAAATTGGTGAATTATTTGCAAAGTGTGCACGAAATAAGCCTCATATCGGTATTTTCCTATCTACTTTCGTTGCGGAGTAGATTACGTGATCACTCAGTTCAAGTTGTGATGCGGCTCGCGTATTTAGAAACTAAAAATTTTTTGTGTGATGCACTGCGCGCGGTAACGTGGTTCGCTGGGCGTCCGACGGTGGCGGTGGCTGACGAATCGTGTCCAAGCCCAGGTATCTGCAACTCAGAAAAATAGCCGGAATTCCGGCTAGTGGGAAGCCGTCGATTCTCAGCGTCGATTAAACGTCGTGTAAATCAGGTTGATTGGGATATAAAAATTTTATTATCATTAGCACGTTTTAGAATAGTTGTAACATTTCTAATAAAGTGGAAATTGAAATTTATAATTAACGGTTAAGCACCGACTAATTTTGGAGTGAATCGAGTGCCGGAATGAATCGCATACAGAGTCAAATTTCAAATATAAAGATGGCGTCTTCGCTTTGGGCACTTCAGGCATTAAAATCATGGAAAACTACAAGTATATCGACGATACATTTGTGTTATCGATTGTGAGTACTTTTTCTACAGACATTGTTGACAACGTGCAGCAGAGAAGTCATTTCTGACAGGTAAGACAGACATCACATCTGTTTTGCACTTCGCTTTGACACGGGTTTCCCAGTGATGACGTCACTGCTATTTATAGACGGTTGTGGATACCAGGAGCCCAGGGAACCAGGTTACGCGCGCGGACAGGTCTGTGCAAAGCAGTCTTAACAGCAGTCTTGCGCAGCCTGTGTGGAGACATGTTAGGCCTATAGACCGATGGGATGTGTGGAGTTTACGACGTTGTGGGCGAAATTTGATAGTACAGGCAAGATGAGATCGCTGTCAGCAATAATGCTAATCTGTGTTCCCTTATGTGGAACTTCAACATGTTCAATGCGACATCTGAAATAATGGAGAAACGGACTGAAGGAGCCGTTTCACGGAGCCGTTCACGTGGACCGAACGAGGTGCCTCACGTGGCACTTTTGTCGAATTGTTTGCTGTCCGAGAGGGACAGCAAATGTTGATACGAGTATCCCGTGGAAGGAAGGAAGGAAGGTAGTTAAGAAGAGAATTAAGTATGATGGTATATATTAGCAGAAATTTTCAATTTCAAACATCAGCGCCACTTTGAGCGAAAAGAATTACAGACGGTAGAGAAGTTCACTGGGATCGCTGTCAGCGGTTGTGTCGTGACCCGTGTCGTTTTCGTCGTCAACGTCACCATCGATAATGGCATCCTCGTTCTCATCATCGCCGTTTGTGGATAGAATCTGAAAGTAGGCTACATAGTAAATATTTGGTCCGATTAGCATATCGAGTCACTACGAAGGCATTAGCCGGAGTGGTTTATTACTGTTTTCGCCTCTGCATCTCGGCATGTAGACCGATCCGAGACGGGGGTTCTGGGTTGGAACCCCGTTGGTTAGGTTCAGCAAACGTCTTGGCGCCGTGTCGTTTTGAACGCTGCCCGTGAGATAATGAAGTGCGTTTGTCTTGTTTAAGGGCATAAGGAAGAAAAACCTAAGGTTGCGTACATTGGCCTGTCACATTTCAGAGGATCAGTTTTGGTTTTTGCTTACCTTAAGAATTTCGCTCGTGCTGTCCTTTATTTGCAATTTCACCTGTAGTGGGGTCAATGCGTTGGCAAGTTCGCGGGTACTATTGTATACTACGAGTTCTTCACCTTTGGTAACTAAGATTCTAGCACCGTCGTTGGTACTGGTCTTTCCCTGGACCATTACGTCCACTGTGATTGTATCGTCCACAAACTGGAAAATTTGAAAGACCAAATGGTAGCCGTGTGTGCGAATGATCCGAGTTTGTAATGGAGTTGAAAAAAAGGCGTATATGGGGCCACGGCCAAGTTAAGGAATAACTGTTTAAGTGGGACTGTTGGGAGTCTGGCAAGGAATTTAGAATGCTTACGTCTACTACAGTGTCATATGTAGTTTGAACATTTGTGTATCCTTGATACTTTGATATCTCTAGGTTGTGTATTTTGATGCGTTTGTTTTTGTACGAATCATCGATAGTCATAGCGAAGTCATTCCAAAATTTAACCGTTATTGAATCATCACCGTCCGACAGCTCTACAAGTTTCCTCTTGGAAGTTGGGTTGGCGAAGAGGTCTGAAACCTATAAAAAATGAAGACAGTTTGATGTGGGTATTCGTGGAATGAGGAATATAGATGTTTTTACACGGGATTTAGAAACGCTTATGAAGCGTGCGTTTCATGAGCAACTTGCAGATGAATGAAGATCGAATCCATGTGTGGAATGCGAGCTATACAATGCGAGAAATGGAGGGGATGCCATAATGTATATGAAATATATACTTACATTAGTGACTTTGCCAATTATGGACACGCGCTCATGGTTTCCAGTTTGGTGAACTATTTGCCTTATTGACCTGCTGGGTGCGGACATGAATTCTGCCTTCTGTAGGAAAGGGTTTGGTGTCGAAAATCTGTAAATGGTGATTTGAAGCCGTGTTTAACATTTTAACCAACCGATACCTGAGAATAGGCGTAGTCAGTGGCCAAGGTTACAGGCACCATGCACAGACTGAACCCGTAAAAGTGGCACACAGACAGACTTGGGGAGGTGCCCAGAAGTCAGTTCGGCCTAATTGCTGCGCCATCTGTACCCGTGGGAAACGAAAACGCAGGGAATTTCGAAAAGCCGGGCGAGATTTTCTTGGAAGTCCAGGAATTACATGCGACCATAAAAAAGAGAATGTAGTGTAATCACGGATATTGGGGCAGAAAAGTATTAGGTTCGATTGGCTAGTTTTGTCTTGGGCATGTAGGTTGAAATGCCTCGATACAGTATGCAAATGTGAAATTAAAAAAATGGCATCGAAAAAAAGGTGTCCAATTTCAGAGATTCCATTCCAGGTGCTCACCTCTGAATTTTTCCCCATTTTCAACACGTTGTTCTGGACTGTTGCGGCCGTGATGATATAATAGTTCGAACGTACGAAGTCCAAATTTTTGTGAGGTCCATTTAAGAATACTGTTACTACCCGATTGGCATTTTCGGGTAAGACTTTGACGAATACCGTTTCGGATCTAGTCTCTTTTAAGCCGAGGACTTTGATTTTGACTACAGTTGTCGCGTTCATGCTGAAAAGAGAATGATTTTGACTACAGTTGTCGTATTCATGCTGAAAAGAGAATGCATGCAATTGGAGAACCCGAGCCCAAGAATTGGGGGGGGGGGAGGTGTAGTGCGACATTTTACCGAGTCTGTAAAAATTGTTGGGCCTAGAACACTGCCAGTTTTGATCAATTTCGTAAAGTAATTTTGGAAAACTAGTTTTGAAGAGAAATTTGAAAAATTCTGTGCCTACTAGCACTGTAGCCCACACAATCAAATTTATCATGTAATTTGTGAAATCAGAGATTCCGGGTGTAGTGGTGCTACTGGCATGTAGGCGTTGATTCATATTCCGGTGCTGCGGCATGGCGTCCGAGTGGGTGGGGTGCGGCTAGTTAAGGAGAGAAATATCGTTGTAAGAAGCAGTGCGTGTAAAGCCTGCTGTACACCGCAGCTATGTGCCGAGCAAGAAGTCATTGGGGACCGTTCACCGAGCAAATCGGTCGCGTGTGGGTGCGCAGAAAAACACGCACATGTGAGCTTGGCCGAGATAACGATCTGCACCGACGTTTGGGCAGCGGAGAGCTCCAGAATGTGGCAGGCTTTAGGTCTCGGCAACCTCAGATGTCGGGAAATTGGAATACAGAACATGACTTACCTTGCTTCAGAGTGCAGAATGATCCCGTCAGTGATCTCGGTGGCATCTACCGAACATGTGAGGACGGGAAGGCAAGATCATCGCCTTATAAGCAGTTGTAGACAGAGCAAATGATGTAATAATATAAATGTCTATTGAAGTATACAGTAGGCCTATTAAGGCTATTTATGGTGATCAGATTTCATGACGGCTGTAGGCTTTTGTTGAGTTCGGCGTATTACAGAGTGAAAGACGAATGGGCTTTGTGAACGGGACGCAATGAACTTTGAAAACAAAATTGCTGTTTTGAGTGTATTGTACATGAGTGCATGTTGAAGAAGGCTGTTTTCTAGTTTGGTAAAGAAAGTGAAATTGACAATGGATGGGATCGCAAATTATTGTCCATGTTCTTTTATTCCAATACTTATTGAAATTAGATTTGTTTAATTTATTCGTCATTGAGGCCGTTCGGTGCAAATTGGTGGAAACATTTTGGAATGAAGTGTTTTTCACATTGAATTGGCGAAAGGTACTTGGCTCATCCTTTGTCAGTAAAGTCTAATGGTGTGATCCCAAATAAAGAATGTGACACAAGCCTTGGCAGCGTGTGTCATGGCTGACCAGCTTTAGCTCAATCCGTGAAAGAGCAAAAGACCTAGGCATAATGGGCCGATTTCAAAAATGGTGTTTAAGACTTAAACGCGTGTAATTTCGTCAAATGCATGGTGGGAGTGTGCATTTAGTGAAGTTACAGGCGTCAAGTCTTAAACTTAAACACACTTTGTGAAATTGGCCCAATATGTTTTCAAGTCAGTGTTCTCCAACAGACAACCTCTTGGTAGATGTTTTCTGGTGACAGACCTGAGTTCAACTACCGGTAATGCCCGGTGTACATGATGAAATTTTTCATCCATTTTTTTGGGAAATTCATATTTCGGGCCTATTCGGGTTTTGTGTATAAACCCACATGAAGGCATATTCAGGAAAATGGATGAAAAATTTGATCGTCTACAAGGGGCATAAGTACCTTTGGCCAGTTCAATGTGAAAAACACTATATAATGGTGAAATAGACGTAGTATGATATGTCATTGTAATGGCCTATTCACACGATCCAATTATTGATCCAAATTTCTGAATTATGTTTGTACATTTTTTTCTTTGTCAGGTGGACAGGCTAATGTCGTTTGTCTCGTAGGACAATTCTCCTGAAATACATGCAATTCAATTTGATCAGGTGGTGCGGGTCCGACCCCCCGAACTCGAGCGTCCACAAGCGTCTACAAGCGTCCACAAGCTCTGCAAAGCGTCCACAAGCGTATACAAAGCGTCCACAAATCCTTATGTCTTAATGAGCAGACCAATTCAGTGTTCTCCACTAACCTGTTGGTTGGTACTTTCTTCCCATCAAACAGATATTTACTTAGATTAGATGTTGAGGTTACGTAACGCCGTAGCAAGGTGCAGTTTTCAACGATCTTTCATTCACTCAACGCTATCTTTCTCACACGAAAAAAACCCCAGACAAACTAAAACTTATTTGGTTGTGATGCTGACAAAACATCCTTTCCAAAGACGTAAAATCGTACAGTGTTTACTGCTCCAGGTTCTGTATATTTACTTAAAGTCAAAGAAAGATACTGCCATCCGACTTAGGCCTACTTGAGCACGCTTGACGATGTTTTGGCGGGAAACCCCATCGCGTGAGGAACTGGGAAGGCACTTTGCATAATTTGCATATTCAAATACATGACCCAGACTGCGTGACCTATTTACCATCCAATGGGCAAGGGGATGCCACAGGGATTCCCATGTGACATTATTGTTTCAACTATATTTGGCACACCATGTGCATGGGATGCTGACACTTGCAGGAAGCATGGATGAGTGCGTCATATCATCGAACTGTGTGCTGTAGTTTGTCTGGATTTTCTCCGATGGGCCGGAAATGTGCCTAACAAGGAAGTTTTGAACCATCACAACATACTAAGAGTGAATTATGTACCATGCTGATGTTCTTCTGGCTCCTTTATTACTGGTTTTAGTCGTCATCTCAGATTGTTTTTTTCCCATAGCTCTCCGACAGCGGTGAAATACACCCGACTTCCGAGATTTCCTAATTCAAAATAAGCATTCCAGCTGCTTCTACTATGTTGAAATATCCACTCAGATGCGAGGAAATGACGTCTTAGGGGGTCTGGAATCCTAGCTTTTTACTTTGTAGACACTAGAAAAGGTCTGTGGACCATGTGGACGCTTTGTCATGTTGTGGACGCTCCTTGAAGGATTTTGTAGACGCTTGTGGACGGCTTGTAGACGCTTGTGGACGCTTGTAGACGCTTGTGGACGCTTGTAGACGCTTGTGGACGCTCTTTAGTACGACCCCGAAAATAATGTTATGTAACCATCCATATAATCCATGTTTTTCATAGGGATGATAGTTGGGGTGATTTGGGTGATTTTGGCGTAAATTGTCAGCCCCAAATAGATGGGGCATTAAAAGTTCCTACAAGCACCTGTTTAGTCAAAATATCTATCATTGCAGTTTGATATGCTGGTGGTCAAGTCTCCCTGTCTCTTCAAATGAAGGCCTAGTCCAAATTTCGAGGAGGCGAAATAATTTACGTCTAAAGCCGCGCACAGACTGCGAGCGAAATGGCGAAGCGAAGCGATGTGGTGAAAATATCTGTAACTGGATTGTCTCCAAAATTTTATCAGGTGCATCTAACGAGAATACATGACCCTGGAACATTTCGATTTAACATTTGTCATTTGTTTTTCTGGTACGTTCAGTCAGGTGAGCACAAGGTCCATGGACCATTTCATTCTTGTATTGTTTTTCGTTCTTTTTTATGTGCACGCGTATCATTTTTGTCTTTTGTTCTATTTTTGAGATCATTAATTATGGTAGTTTGTAGACATTGCGGTTGGTGCCATATGTGAAATGAATGATGGATAGAATTTGTGGATCATTTAATCGGAGTCAAGTACCTTGTTTTACCGCTGTATGGCGATGTTAGGTTTCGTGGCCACGTGCAGCCACTAGGAAGCTTTTGCAATGTTCCGAAACGCCAACGCCAACGTTTATCCTTTTGTTTGGTGCTCTCTTCTTAGCATCGAACTATGGGTTTGCCGTTGGCGTTGGCGTTTCGGGGCTTTTCGAAAACTCCCTGGTGTAGCATGGGCCATACGCGTTAAGAGCTGCACGTTTAATGATGTTCAGAAGGTAAATGTCCAGTTTGAATTCATAAATGGGTTTCGCGAATCATCTACCCAACATGGCGAAGCAAAAGTTATTGATGCAGCTGTGATTTTGGATCAAGTAATATGTCATGGTAATTTTATTTCTATAACGATGAAATCGTGGTCAGAGAAATAACAGTCTGCTACATAAACCGCTAATTTGGAACTTAATATATTAGTGTATGTATGATCAAGGGTTGATCCGTAGTCAGTTGTTGGGCCATTGACCACCTGATTGAGATTTAACTCATGCATTGCTGTTAATATTTTGTTTGAAACGTCTGAGGTAGCGTTGCATAGATCGATGTTGAAATCTCCGCAAATTATAATCGGGAGGGAGAGATCAACTTCTTCAAGACATTTCGTTAAATTTTCAACAAACGTCTGTGCAGAGATTGTAGCAGATGCCCTGTATGCAGTTATGATGTTAATGACAGGTGAATTTGGGGGTTGAACGGTACAAGGCAGGATTTCGACATTTTGTGGCACACCTGCTACCTTGTCTGGCAACACTGATGTCTGCGCGGCAAACATGATACCACCTCTTGGAACAGCACCAGGCCTGTCATGACGGATGGTACAGAAGTCATTTCTGATGAGGTCACTTTCATGCAATTTCTGATTATATGACAGAAATGTTTCTGTAAAGCAACAAACATCTGCATTTTGAACAATGGGGTCACATTGTAAATCTGGTAGATGTTTCTTGTAAGATCTGACGTTCAGACATACAAGTCTGAGGGTAGAGGTGTCTGTGAAAGAGAACTGTTGCAGTGATGGAAGTTTTACTTTACTTAGGCGCTGGAGTTCCTTTGTGACTTGGGGACTGACCTTGATTGCAGATGCATCAAACCCAAGTAAATAGAGACCATGTAATGTTTTAACTCTGCTGAATGCTACATAGGCTTGTCCTGGCATGAAACGTGGTCCACGTCCTCGCCTTTCCATACAGACAACTATTCTGTCCATTGTTTTTCCCTGTACTTTATGAATGGTACACGCCCAACACAGAGTCAATGGAAACTGGATTCTTGTCATTTGAATATGTTTCTTGTTTCTGCTAATTGGGAACGAAACCTCTGTACGTCCTATTGGAACTGCAATTGGGAACTGTACTTTGTATGGACTTGCTGCTATGGCATTTTGACCTACTTTTGGGCTGTCAAACTTTACCATGATAGTTTGCATTTCTTGTTCACTGGTGTCGCGCCAGATAAGTCCTTCTACAGTGCCTGTAGCACCATTAACTAANCCAAGCATGTTGTGGCAATTCATTATCAAGAGCATTCATGATGTCATCAGTGTCTTCCAAGTCACGTGTGTACTTTCTCTCATTTTCTGTAATCGTATCTCTTACTTCCAGTACATGATGTTCATAGCTGTCATGATCACCTTTGAGCACATGTTCATTTCGCCAAGGCCAGTAGAGCATCAACATGTGTCTGTACTTATCTTCTCCTTCTTTTGGTTTAAAGAATCTGATGATTGCCTCTTTTTTCCTTTTGTACATGCGACCTAAGCCATCCTTCAGTGTAATCCTTGGACACCTTTGTCTTGGTTCTTCTACTTCAATGACATTTGGGTCATGATCATTGTCTTCTTCATCTATTTCTTTCTGTCCACAGCATAGTTTCCAACAAACTCTGCTAAACAGATGCCCTCTAGTGTATCTGGTCTTGCAGCATATCTTTCTAAAATACTTGTACAGAAGAGGTCTTCCCTATCATCATCCATGTCTTCAACAACAACAGATGGTTTTACCATTGCAACTCGTTTATCCTTGGGGTTGGTGTTAATGAATTCATGTGTTCCTGTCGACATTTTCAGTGGTAAGGAAAGTAGCCTGTATGCGGCCTCTTGTGCACTGACCTCTCTGCTGTTTAAGAACTTTGAACCAACTTTGTCGAGTTGTTGTCTTAATTCAGTTGATTGGTGTTCTTTGGCTACATTGCGTAGGAGATCACTCACCACCTTTTCACTCTTCATCATATAACTGCAGATGTACATGATGCACGAATATGGATCTATTATGAACTGGAGGTCCATGTTTGCCTGCCAGGTACTGAGAAGGTCGTAATTGTAACAATTGATCCACCTTGCATCAACTTCTCTTTTGAGTACAATGTTTGTACCAGATGAGGAAACTTTCAGTGCTTCCAAGTAGACATCTTCAGTTAGACCAGCCTTCTGCAGTACGTCAATGATTGAAGCATCTTCGTTCAGATCATGGTCCTTGAGAACTTCATACACTTTCCCAAGTAATTCTATAACATGTTCTATACTGATGTTTTCATCAATGCCTGGTTTCCTTGCTACACTCGTACATGGTGAGATGGGTCTTGGGAAATGGAATCTACAGCCACCATTCCTTCTACAGGTTCTTGAGTGCCTGTGACTTTGATATTTCTTAGATAGGTCGTTCAGCTCACATGTTTGATATTGATCGATGAATTGTGTGATTTCTTCATCTGTATTGGAGTCAATTCTAGGTGCATTGTCTATCCAGATGATGCAGTGAGCATGGGGTGACCCTCTTGCTTGGAATTCAATTCTATAGAAATAGTCCTTGATGTGTCCAATGGGGTTTGCTGTACTGCACAGGTAATCTTTGAAGAATGACTGAACACGGTAGCTGAACATGCGTGCTGCTGTGACTGGATTTGTTCGGAGCCATTTTGATTTCTCTTCCCATTTCATATTGTGTATGTCATCATCTGTGAAATGTTTGTCATACTGTCGTCCAATGGTCTGGATGATTTCAGGCCAGTTGAGGTCATTAGCTGACATGGTAAGAAACCAAGTAGGAATGCCAAATTGACGTACCATGGCTACTACTTAATGCAATGTTCTTTTCCAGTAGGCAGGTGTACCTCGAACATTCTTCAGAAATTTAAATGCAACATCCCTTCTGACCAACGACCTGAGGTTTTCAGCACTTTTCAGCATACCAGCAGTAATTTTTTGGCCACCACGGAGAACACTTCCAAGTTGTTTCAAAGCTATGTGAGCTTCCTTTTTAACTTGGTCTGCTTCTACAACATACTGTGATGCCAAAAGGTACTCAACGTCCTTTGAAAATCTTCCATCACAGTGCAAAAGTCTCTGATTAAAGTACTTCCTTGTTGTCAGTCTACAGTCTCGTTTGGTAGAAAATGTATTTCTTGCATGAGGAAACATGTCTGGGTTCGCAAGTTCTTCAAAATGTTCATCAGTCAAAAAAGCTACTGGCTTTTGATTTTCTCCTGGAGCAACAGAAACTATCTGATCAAAATCTTCACTTGTCTCAACTTGAAGACATGTATCTAAAGGTAAACCACACCTGTTGGCAGATTCTTTAAATGCTACTTTGTCATCTTCGTCTTCCTCTAATTCTTCATTGTTCATGGTGTGATGGATAGGCCTACTTGGCTGTTCTTCACCATTCGGACACAGTGCTACATAATGCATTTGGTCAATGAGGCCTAATGTTATATGTGGTAAACTTCCATTCACTTGAGACGCTATAGGTCGAATGATGGTGAATTGGTTTGGATTGAGAGTGGCTAGTATTCTGATTTCGATGTGCAACATGTCACTCATACCCTGAATAGAGACATTATCAGACCATGCATTGTGGTGTTCAAGTCTATCAATGTATCTATACCACATTTGTTCTTGTCTATCAGCAGGATCTGGTATACGGGTGATTGCTAGATCTAAGTCTCCAGCAGACTCTACGTCTATTGAATTTTGTCCTACGTCAGTTGGATCAGCAATGAACCTTTGGTAGTTCTCTTTTTCTGTTTCTTTAAAGAAGTTAACGAGATTGTTGCGAAGCTGACCCGGTGCCACAGTCTGAAGACCTGCTCCTTGCATTGTTACATTAACAGCAGAGAAAAAACAATTGCCATCACCTGGTACATTCTGTACAGTGTAATTTCTTTGTGCTGCTAGGGTAACAATGTTTCTTGGTGCAGGTAACTCTACAACTCCTGTTGGGTGCTTCTCAGTTTGTGTTGGGATTGGAACATGATTTGATTCTTGTGTATTTGAATCATCATTTGATAGTCCGTCTATGTCTTTTTCTGCAGTTTCATCAAGAGTGATAGCATTCCATAACTGACTGTCTTCATCTTGCCATTGCTTTTCCCAATCGAAATTCAAGTCAATGTCTTTATACAGAGTATTGTTCTGCTTTAACCATATGAGTGCCCGCATGACCTTCTGAGGTCTGATGTAATCATACAGATAATGACCTTTGTACACAAGTTTTCTCTTTAGCTTCATTGGGACAATATTTGCTTGGCTTGGTAACCTTGGTAAAACTGTACATGCAGGTTCAAGTGATGTCGGCACATTAACAGCTGCACCGTGTATTGCTTTCTGTTTGCCACTTGGTAAGGCTACCATCTTCATGAAGAGGATACGTTGACCAATTATCCTTCTTTCAAGTGGTTTTAAATCTGACAACTCATCTGGTATTTCATCTAGTTGTAGATTATTTACATTGGCTTGAGCTGGAATGTATCCAGCCTTTAGTCTTCTGTCACATGTTTTACAAATGAACATCCCTTCGTCTGTCTTACACAAGTTGTCTATTTCAAATATGGTTTTAGCCACCTCAGGTTTTTCATTTTGAAATTTCTGGTACTTGTCTGTATGAAACAAATACACTGATGACCTGAACATCAAACGACAACAAACAGCACAAGGATAGCTTGGTCGATCTTTTAATTTATTTCTGAATTTTGCTGCCGCTTTTTGACATGAATTTGTGACAGACTTTTTGACTGAGTATGATTTTCTACGGACAGATAAACGTACACCTTTTTTTCTTTAGTCTCCGTTTTCCTTGCTTGTAGTTTACATCGTCTATCCTTGGATTGACGCAACTCACTTTGATCAGGTCTTTCTGTCTGTCTTTTTGTTGCTGTACATTGTTTATTCTTGGACTGGCGTAACAGAGTTTGATCAGATCTTTCTGTCTGTCTTTTTGTTGCTGTACATTGTTTATTCTTGGACTGGCGTAACAGAGTTTGATGAAGTGTTTCTGATGTTCGTTTTGTGGCTGTACGTTGTCTGTCGTTGGACTGGCGTAACAGAGTTTGATCAGGTGTTTCTGATTTTCGTTTTGTAGCCCTACGTTGTCTGTCGTTGGACTGACGTAACAGAGTTTGATCAGGTGTTCCTGATTTTCTTTTCGTCGCTCTGCGTTGTCTGTCGTTGGATTGACGTAACAGAGTTTGATCAGGTGTTTCTGATTTTCTATTCGTCGCTCTGCGTTGTCTGTCGTTGGATTGACGTAACAGAGTTTGATCAGGTGTTTCTGATTTTCTCTTTGTAGCTCTGCGTTGTCTGTCGTTGGACTGACGTAACAGAGTTTGATCAGGTGTTTCTGATGTTCTCTTCGTAGCTCTGCGTTGTCTGTCGTTGGACTGACGTAACAGAGTTTGATCAGGTGTTTCCGATTTTCTCTTCGTAGCTCTGCGTTGTCTGTCGTTGGACTGACGTAACAGAGTTTGATCAGGTGTTTCTGATTTTCTCTTCGTAGCTCTGCGTTGTCTGTCGTTGTACTGACGTAACAGAGTTTGATCAGGTGTTTCCGATTCTCTTGATTTAGTTGTCTGTTCTCTATTCTTGGACTGACGGAGCAATCTTTGTTCTGGTGTTTCGTTTGCACGTGCCTCGGCTTGGCGAATTGCATCATTCGTTTTTTTAATCTTAGCAGGAATTATATCTTTTTCAGGTGAATTTCTCCGTTTTGCTTGGTTGGCCTTTACTTGTTCAGTTTCAGAGATGATTGTAGAAACTGCATGTTGATTTGCCTTTCTTTTTAGCTCACCTCTGTGAGGTGAGCTTCTCCCATGGTGTGTCGTCCGTCGTCGTCGTCGTCGTCCGTCGTCGTCGTTTAAACAGGGGTGGCACGTTTCTAAACCGCTTGGGTTACAAACTTGAAATTTGGTGTACAGGTACCCTATGGTAAAAACTATCTCTGGACCGAAACTTAGCGCTGCTGCTTGTACACTCTGGCCTGTAGGGGGCGCTTTGTGAAAACCTTCTTTCGGCCGTATCTCCTGAACGCGGTTAGCTAGAACCACGAAACTTTTATGGTGGGTTCCTCTGATGAGACTTCATCACATAAATCCCGGGTTTTTGATTTGACCTACTTTTCAAGGTCACAGAGGTCAAAGTTCAAAATACACTGTTTGGTGGCACATTTCATTGCTATTATGACATAGAGTGTTGTGATTTGGTGTGAAGATATATCTATGCACCTTGCACAAATGCACCAAATTTCAACCCGATCGGACTTCAAATATGGCCGCCAGGAAGCCATCTTGAAAAATGGACTTTGACCCACATTTTATAAATAGGAGTAGGTAGGATGTTTTAACGTTGCCAAAATATGTATCTAGGTACCGTATAAATATATGGTAAATTTCAGTCAGATTCGACGTCAAATATGGCCGCCAGGGAGCCATCTTTAAAAATGGACTTTGACCCACACCTCATAAATAATTGGAGCTAGGATGCTTTAACCGTGCCTAAGTATGTGTCTTGGTACCGTCTACTTATATGCCAAATTTCGGTTCGATTGGACTTCAACATGGCTGCCAGGCGGCCATCTTGAAAAATTTACTTCTCTATGGCCATATCCTCATCGGTAGTAAACATGGTAAATGTTACGATGTTTCTGCACTAATCCTTCACCATTCAGTGTATCACCAGGCTACTCACACTTCATACTCTGTCACAGAGGTGAGCACAATGGCCCTGGCCATTTCATTCTGTCTTGCTCTAATCGTTTATTTCTCTGTTGAGAACTTTGTGACATTCTATATCGGCGCTGTCGCTGACGAGCTTTTTCGCGCTTTTCTTCTATGGTCATTAGCATTTTTGTGATTTTGTTCTGTTCTTTTCTGTTGTAGCTTTTTCAGGTTATGAAGTATGCTGTTTAACGACAGTAGAGAAGATAATGTGCTCGTTTAACGTCCAGTAGACAGTATAATGCTCGTTTAACGTCCAGTAGACAGTATAATGCTCGTTTAACGTCCAGTAGACAGTATAATGCTCGTTTAACGTCCAGTAGACAATAAATATGCTTGTTTAACGTCCAGTAGACAATATTTATGCTCGTTTAACGTCCAATAGACAATAAATATGCTTGTTTAACGTCCAGTAGACAATATATATGCTCGTTTAACGTCCAATAGACAATAAATATGCTTGTTTAACGTCCAGTAGACGAACAAATGCTCATTAAATGCGAAGTACGATGAGCAAGTTGTGTAGTAGACACTTTGTTTAACGAACTGCAGACCAACTGCTGTTCGTTTATGTCCAAAAGGAGGACAATTCTGCTCGTGTGGCACTTGTAGTGCACAGACGCAGAAAACAAGGTACTAGTACCTTGTACTATATCTCGTTATATATCAGTGACCAGGCGAATGGAACAGGTGAAACACACTGTTCGGCAAAGCTGTAGTGGTATGATTCAGATTCATGATGCCGGGGCTTAAATAGTGTTGTACCGGTTAGCCCGTAATTCACTTGCGCATAACGTTATTCAGACATGAATGGTCTGATCAATATTGAATGCTGAACAAGCCGAACGTTTGGCAATTACATTAATGTAGACTTCATTGCAGAATGAAAGATGTTTAATGAAACGTGCATAACTGGTCGTGCCTCACTAAAGGCCTATACACACGATCCAATTTTTCATCCATTTTTTTGAAATTCAGATTCCGGGCCTATTGTGGCTTTAATGTATAAACCCGCATACAGGCCTTTATTGAGCGTATTCAGAGAAAATAGGATGAAAAATTGGATCGTGTGTATAGGCCATTAAAAGTGTTTTTCAGAATGTCCAGTCAATTTGCAGTCACTTAACCTTGCAATAGAACCTAACCACAGACCAGAAATAGGCCACTGAAAGCGGTTTTCCCACGTAACAATATTATTGCACAATATGGGGTGCAAAATGGGTCTCATGTACTTGTGGCATAATGGATGGAAGAAATATAGGCGATAATATTACCCATTTTGATCCTCATATTGTGCAGTAATTAGGGCAAGGATAAAGTATGCATGCCAATTTACGACCATCCTCAGCGCCCTCACACGACGAATAGTGTAATCGGGGTCTTTTGTGCACTGGACGTCCACCTGTGCGGTCGTCCCTTGCTTTCCTCCTGTTCCCGCGAGTTTTCGGGAATCCTTTTTGGATTTATCGCTCTGATTATTGGCGTTTTGGTTTCTTTTCCGTGATCTTTGTGCTTGTCCGGCTCTCCCCTGAGGGATTGCCGTGGGATATGTCCAGCTTTCGAGCTGTGGGATGATTGTCCGGCTCTCCCCTGGGGGATTGCCGTGGGATATGTCCAGCTTTCGAGCTGTGGGATGATTGTCCGGCTCTCCCCTGGGGGATTGCCGTGGGATATGTCCAGCTTTCGAGCTGTGGGATGATTGTCCGGCTCTCCCCTG
>NMRB01001478.1:5531-19798 GCA_002633025.1 Notospermus geniculatus
CCCCCCCCCCCAAATAGTGGTACCGGTATTTTGATGGCAATGCAGTTCAAATGCCTAGCCTAGGCCTAGGCCTACACTTGAACATGCAGGTCATGTGTTCCTCTGGGACATTAACCCTAACCAAGTTTCGGTCCGAATCGATTCTTAGCTTGGCTCCAGGTGGCCAAAAACAAGTCCTGCAACTTGGGAATGACTTGCCCCAGATGTTCGCTCATCCTCTCTCTGTCATCACTATGTCAACGAGTGAGCACATGGTCCATGGACCATTTCATTTTATAAGTGCCTGAAATGTTTGCTCTGTGTAGTTGTTGCCTAAATACATGTATCCTGATATGATTCTCTTGGTGTCATTTCATGTTCTTATTTGTTGATTTCAGGAGGCAACAGCTTCTCCTCAGACAAAAAAAGATGCAAAAAAGAAGATCCCATCTACAAAAAGTAGTAGTGCGGCAAAGACAGCAAAGGTAGGTATCCGTTGGTGTTTAAAATATCTCAGTATTGTTTCTGATGGCCCTCGGTCAGTAATAGCAGTCAGCCATGCATATTGCCAAAAGATGGCAGCAATGTTCTAGCGGACCAGTACAACAGAAGCTTCTCTTGATTGGTGCTCAGTCAAGAATGAATGGGTCCGCTGTATGCATTGAATAGGGCCAGAGTGACCCCTATTGGTCAATTCACTGACAATTCCTCTTAGAGTGGATCTCTTTTAAAGAAAGACTCCACTCATTGTAAACTTTTGAATTTTTATCAATCCATCGAAACAGGCATGGGAATCTTCCGGATTTTGCCTGATTTCCGGTTTTTGGGAGGCCAAAAAGTTGGGGCCTGAGATTCGCACAGAAATGCAATAAAATTTGAGGGGGGTGGGGGTAAATACAGGCATCTGACTTCGTCAGCCACGCAAGAACGAGCCAGAATGACGCACTACACCAACCCTTTCGGGTATCCCTCAGTCATTCATTTGTGTCCCTGACATCATAACCAACCAATGAGATAAAAGCCCGCATAAAACTGCCGTCAATGGGTTTCCTTATTTGGTCACGCTTACTACTTCTCATGGAATTCTTGCTTGGAATTCCTGGAAAGATGCAGTTCCCAATTTCCTTTCGGTTCTCTCGTCTGCAAAGCACAGGTTTGCAGTGTGCCAAATTGGCATTTGACTGGCAGGAAATGCTTGGAAATCGCATCCTGGGAGAGACAAAATCGGAAATTTTTCTTCGGCAAGGGGGGATACCCCCCTCGCTCAGGTTCAGCCCTCATCGGTTATACCTTCATAAATATGCACTAAGCACATCAGTGCTCGACAAATCGGATTTTCACTCACTTGCCCAAGGGAACCCCAAAGTAAATTTCTGCCTGCCCGGACAAACTTGTCACTTGCCCAACGGTTACGACACGTGTATATTTCTATATTGTATTGAAAGATATGTTTTATTTCTGTAGGCCTACTTTCCCACGGACAAGTGCTCAATGACTTTGAACTTGCCCAGGAGTTTTTCTGACGGTCCGAGCACTGCATATGACATCACAATGTGCTGTGCAATGGTCCCCTTGGGATGTGATTAAAATACTTAAAATGATGAGTTTACTGATGTTAAAAAATATGACATGTAGTACGTAGATATCAATGAATTTGAATGTATTAACGATATTTCAAACATTCAAAATTTTACACAATGAATGGAGTCTCCCTTTAACCCTTTGCAGCCTGAATAAGTTTAGGAAATTTACCAATCTTATTTCACTTCCCAATACCCTGAGAGTGCTCCCATGAGAACCGACGACGTCGTCACGTGACTCCATTCTGACGCTTTGTTCGTGTGGGCTTCATTCCATTTTGGGTGTGGCTCTTGAATTTAGCGTTTTTTGCGCAAATTTTCGTCAGTTTGTTTTGAAAAACTAAAGTATATTTACACTCAGGCATGAGAGTCTTCCGACTATAGGCGGAAATCCGACTTTTGTGTGGTGAAAAAGTTGGGTCCTGAGATTCGTGCAAATCTGCAGTAAAAATTGGGGGGGGGGGTAGGGTTTAATCTCTCGGACCTTTCCCGACGCGACGTTCTCCAAGGCCCGATCCGATCGTTTCCCGTGAAGTCGCTATGATTCCCTGCGCCAAACCCGCCCGCCGAACCCAACTTGCTCCCTGGAAAAATCAATAAATTATGCACGGTGCCTGTCAATGAAGCTTTACTCACTTTGTTTTATGAATGAATGCGTAGCGTAACGATGACCATATTTGGCACAGCACAATTTCTTCGGCAAATTCCGTCAGGCTTCGGCGTGTGCAGTGGATACATTTGCCGAGGTGACGTAGCTATGGTGGCCATCATCCAATCAGAGCTTTACCACGGAAATTATACATGGCCTGGGCGTAGTTTAGTATTCAACTGCTCCTACCACAACGGGAATTTTCATTGGTTGAAAAAGATCATTTGGTACTGGGTTCACCCAATCAGTGTATTGTTTGCATCAGATTTCGTTGGCATTGGTCTTGAGATGGCAGTTTGCATGCTGAAATGCCAGGAAATCGCACCGAAACGTTACAATAAATATTACCATCTATCTGTTTTATTGCTGTAGCCCACAAAAAAGCCAAAGAGTCGACGGAAGCGTGCCGCTGTGAAAAATAAGATCACAGTGAAAAGCACCACTACAACTCCAAAAAATCTTGCTAAGACTTCTCCAAAGACGCCAGTCAACAAGGTGAGATTTTCTGTTTTTGCACATTTTTGGTGATGTCAATAAATAGATGGTACTGGGGTAGTTTTGCTTCTGAAACCATCTATCATTCTACAATTGAACTAAGGAAGATGCTCTGAGTGCATATCGTCCGTTATGTGACATGCGTATGGAGTTATATGTGTGGCGGTCTAGGAAAACCTGTCGGATGTCGCGTTTGAGGAAAGTGTTAATGGCCTTGGTGAACCCACACATTTCAATAGCCGAAACGTACCACGTAACAGGTGAACAATAGCAGTTCAAAGCACAGGCAATCTAACAACCCTTGTTGATCACTCAGCGACTTCCGACGGGTTATCCCAGACCGTCACACGTATTTGATGTTGTCAACATCTCATATATCGGGTGGCCCAAAAAAATGACCCCCTAAGTAATCTTGAATAAATTCAACACCATGCAAGCTGGAGTCTTGATATTTTGGACATGCAATAATAGGGATATTAACCATCTTATCTAAACATTTCAGCGTAAATACAGTCAGACCTCGTTAGTCCGAACCTGTTTGTTCCTGGGTTCCAAGTTCGGATTAGCGAAGTTTCCGGATTACCGAATTCGACATTGACCGGAGTGAAATTAGGTCACCATGACGACGGATGATCGACTCGGCGATCGCCAAGCTGATGGAAGGCCTAACCAAACTTACCGGTATAGCCAGATTAGAAATAAAGTTAACAAACAAAAGAAATAATAAAAATATTTTATTGTTACAACCGATTAGTATCATAAATAATGCGCAGTTATGATAAAAATACACAACGGGACCCCGACACGAGACGAAATCTTTTGGGACAGTGCCAACGGCAAATGGCAAAGTAGTCAGGCAGTTCACATCACAGCATCATGCGTGAATTTTCAGACAGATGGCGCTCAATCGGCCTCATGATGTACCGACACCGTCGATCTAGGCCTACTTCTTGAAGAAATCCTCCAGCGTGTGCTGCACCAGGCACTGTCTGCGGAATGAATTAAGCGTTTGTTGTACAGCCAAAGTTGCATGAAGATGTTCGGATACATTGGGAAGGTTCGGATGCTGTTCTAGAAACGAAGTCTTTAATTGTTGCTGTGGTACCTCATGATCGCGAACTGATCAGCATCGGCCATGCCGGCAGGTCACGTGTCAACAATGTCTGCTTGAGTTTGTTAGGCCTACGGCAGACTGTGACAAAGGATGAACAGCACACTAATTAATCAGGTGTTAGCAGTTCTTAACCATCAAAAAAANATATCGTCCGTTATGTGACATGCGTATGGAGTTACATGTATATGTGTGGCGGTCTAGGAAAACCCGTCGGATGTCGCGTTTGAGGAAAATGTTAATGGCCTTGGTGAACCCGCACATTTCAATAGCCGAAACGTACCACGCAACAGGTGAACAATAACAGTTCAATGCACAGGCAATCTAACAACCCTTGTTGATCACTCAGCGACTTCCGACGGGTTATCCCAGACCGTCACACATACTGTATTTGATGTTATGTCAACATCTCATATATCGGGTGGCTCAAAAAAATGACCCCCAAAGTAATCTTGAATAAATTCAACACCATGCAAGCTGGAGTCTTGATATTTTGGACATGCAATAATAGGGATATTAACCATCTTATCTAAACATTTCAGCGTAAATATGTAATAGTTTTGAAATGACAAAAGAATCAAAATTTCATATTGAAAAATCCGATGCCGAGCTGAAATCATAGATGAGAGTTTTCCGGGAATTCACGGATTTCCGGGAGCGGGCACTGCCCAAAAAATCTGGATTATTCGATTTGGCTTCGTTCCGGCACCTAGTGCTGTTCCGGGCCCCTGTTTTACATCCAACCACCACCAATCCTAGACTGGTTCCATGATCTACCGCTAGGATTTGATGACATGGATGGTGCCAGGATGGCGGCGGGCCGTCGGAAGGACGAATTGACCAGTGAATATCGTGATTGTCATCGCATATCATGGCCTGTTCCAAGACAGTGGATCGAATGGCAGATTTGGGACTTTGACTTCTAGGGTCATGACTAATTTCCGGTAATTTTTAGCTCACTGGGGTGAGCTATTACGATGGTGCTGCGTCCGTCGTCGTCGTCGCCGTCCGTCGTTGTCCGTTAGCAGGGCACGTTTCGTAACCGCTGGAGCTATTGATCTGAAACTTGGTACATATATACCCCTAGGTCAGATGACATTTTCGGCAAAATCTGATTCTTGACTTTGTCTCTAGGGGGCCAAACTGCTTCAAGCCAAGCGGGCACAGTGCCATTGGCACTATTTTTCTTCCTTGCATCATGTCATAGGCCTATTTTCATGAATGTGCACAAAATTCTGGAGCTGAAATCTTTAGATAAGATGGCTAAAATCCATATTATTACATGTCTAAAATATCAAGATCCCCGCTTGCATAGTACTGAATTTATTGAAGATTTCTTAGGGGGGTTATTTTGGGGGCCACCCGATATAATAGCGAGATTTATGACATTGACCCACTTCATGTGCAATAAATGGGTTAAACCTCACATAAGCTGCGTTCACACTACGGTCTTATACCGGTTTGAAACCGACTTGAAAGCGACATAACATGTTAAAACGTATTAGCCGTTCAGACTGCAGTTGTCTTATAACGGTTTCAAACCGCTCTATTGAAACCACTTCACGAAGTGGTCTCACACCGCTTTCGCTGTGACGGTTCAGCCTCAATGCGCAATAACGATATCGATACAGCCACGCACATGCGATACTGCAGTGTTTAAAGGAGCTGGACGTCTAAGTTGTAAACACGATGTTCACTAGTCTCGGTCCCCCAGCTGAATCTGAGGATCGAACGTTTGTGTCGCAGTACCTGCGGAACGAAACGGTTGGCTGCGCGAGACTAGATATTCACTTCAGTACATATCACCGATAATAGGTGGCAGCACAGCGTGGATAGAGAACCAGTGAGTGGTTGAGTGAGTTGCATTGGACCGGGCACCAGTCTAACGATCACGGGGCGCTACTGGTGCTGCCACCTTCACGAAGGAATAAAACTAATTTGCCGACCACTGTTTGTAAACAAACTGGTTTGTTTACAACCTCCTTTAACAGTTGCTCAGCAGGTGACGTGCTTTACAACGCATTGATATCGGTTGTGTCTGAACGGCCCAAAGCGGTTTGAAAGCGGTATGAAAATGCTTTCATTCTGCTCGTGAGAACGGGCACATATTATCAAACCGTTTTCCGGGACCATTTCGGGGAAAACGGTTTGAAGTCGCTTTCAGTGTGAGCACAGCTATAGAGTAGAGTTAGCCCTTGTTACCTGTTTTGTCATATGTTTTTCTCTTTATTCTCAGACCACGACCAAACCACACCTGGATCCCGCTAAACCGCATGACACATCAGATGTCGTCAAGACCTGGCAAGACGGAGTCTATCTCTTTGTCCTTCATATGGAGCAACCTTTTGAAAAGAAGTTCTCTGCGAAAGGTCAGTATATTGTACTGTATATGTGAGCCACTCCAGCAAAAGCAGACATTTGTCACAACCCGAGAAAAGGGTTAACAGCCTTGCAGCACAACAGCTGAAATGTACGTTGACACAGGTTTACAATAGTAGTGGACAGCAGTGACAGTTGGGAGGTCAAGATAACGTTCTGACTCCGACTCCAGAGGACTCTTTTTTGGGGAACCAGGCCTACGTCATCAAATAGCCTACAACGAGGTTTTCCAAACCAATGGTGTGTGCTCATTCAGGAGAACGAATGGAACCCGCCTGAGTCGTAAATTTCTCGTCGACTTGAAAAATCTGAATTTTAGCACGTCGGAGTGGGAGTCGGACCAGATCTTAACCTCTCTAATAGTTGGGTAAACTGTTGACCAATGATGATCACTTGCGACAAGCGTCTGCTTTTGCTGGAGTGGCTCACATATTGTATGTTGTAGATATTCTTGGCCTTGAAGTTGGGTGTACTTTTCAGAGTTCATTGGAAAACCCTGGATCAAACCAAACCTATGACTTTGATATTATGTTTTCACCATTCTGCATAATGCATTGTGTAGAAATCGCTAACCTCTTCCTACACTCTGCAGCAAGCAGCCAGATTCCGTGTTCAACGCTTTGGGATTTTCTCGTGCACCCAATCAGAAGCCTTGTTTCTTCGTCATTCACGGAAGAAAAAATATCAATGATGTCATTTCATCAAATTTTGATTAGGTCAACGTCATTACCAATACCAGGAACACATCATGCACGTGGGTCGGTGCAAGCTTTGCCGTGATTGGTTGCTGTTTTTGGGACCGGGGAAATCCGTTGAACACGGAATGTGGTTTGCTTGCGTGAAGGTCAAGGGAGGAGAAGCCGAGTCTTTACCTGAACGCAGTGAAGATGGTTTTCACTGATATTGTGATAGCCTTGTGTGAAAATGTTTCACATTGAAGCTGTTGTCTTATTAAACCACTTTACCAAGTGGTAGATACTTTGTAATACCACTTTGTAACACCTGCCCCCTCATTGAACACCATGATGTGCCAATCACAGACTATGATGTCATCTTCCGCTGAAATGCTGACGGTTTTATGTTCATATTTTACAGTGACTGTTTGGATGCGGGCAGACTATGGATACCTCTCCGCAGGAGACTGGCCGTTATTACCGGTAGGTTTTTAGATGTGCATGATCCTTTGAGAACCCAATTCGTCATCAAAATGCTTTCACTCAGATCATGTATAGCTGAACTGCACAGTATGAAATTCCCTTCGTGAAAATAATGCTCAAGTGGTTTGTACAAGGGTGGCACTGGCTGAAAATGTGCTAGCCACTGTAGCTAACTGACTCAATTTTTAGCTCACCTCTGTGAGGTGAGCTTCTCCCATGGTGTGTCGTCCGTCGTCGTCCGTCGTCGTTAACATGGGTGGCACGTTTCTAAACCGCTTGGGTTACAAACTTGAAATTTGGCGTACAGGTACCCTATGGTAAAAACTATCTCTGGACCGAAACTTTGCGCTGCTGCTTGTACACTCTGGCCTGTAGGGGGCGCTTTGTGAAAACCTTCTTTTGGCCATATCTCCTGAACGCTGTTAGCTAGAACCACGAGACTTTTATGGTGGGTTCCTCTGATGAGACTACATCACATAAATCCCGGGTTTTTGATTTGACCTACTTTTCAAGGTCACAGAGGTCAAAGTTCAAAATTCACTGTTTGGTGGCACATTTCATGGCTATTTGACATAGAATGTTGTGATTTGGTGTGAAGATATATCTAGGCACCCTGCACAAGTGCACCAAATTTCAACCCGATCGGACTTCAAATATGGCCGCCAGGAAGCCATCTTGGAAAATGGACTTTGACCCACATTTTATAAATAGGAGTAGGTAGGATGTTTTAACCTTGTCAAAATATGTATCGAGGTACCATATAAATATATAGTAAATTTCAGTCAGATTCGACGTCAAATATGGCTGCCAGGGAGCCATCTTGAAAAATGGACTTCGACCAACACCTCATAAATAGTGGTAGTAGGATGCTTGAACCGTGCCTAAATATGTGTCTTGGTACCGTCTACTTATATGCCAAATTTCGGTTCGATTTGACTTCAAGATGGCTGCCAGGCAGCCATCTTGAAAAATTGACTTTGGCCGTAATCTCATCAGTAGTAAATGTTATGATGTTTCAATGTTGTCTAAATATCTATGCAAGTATCCTGTACATTTCTGCTAAAATTTCAGCCCCAAGGAACGTCACATGTGGCCACATCTTGAAAAGTAGAATTTTTGACATCTGTGACCTAGACAGGAAAGCAGTTTGTTCACAAATACCACTTGTGTTCCACAAATACCACTTGTTCACAAATACCACTTGTGTATTACTTGTGAAATTGTACTCCTGGGTACCACCAACTGAGTTTATGTCATTGAACTGATAATACTGATCAGATCATAAAATTATAAAAATACTTCTTGGTGTGTTCAGCTTTGTCATATCTGTACTGATCCTTCAACATTCATCATGAGAGTCACAGTTTCACATTTAACCATGGAGACTTACCACAGAGGTGAGCACAATGGCCCTGGCCATTTCATTTTAGCCACATTTTAGTTGTGTTAGCCACTGTGGCTAACCGAGCCAAAAAAATTGTTAGCCACATCTGCCGAGTCTGAGCCAAAGTCATTGTGAAGCATGGAGGGTGTTGTGAGCAAGACTACTACGCATGACCAGTACTACGGCCGGACCATGTGCTCTTGTTTTGACTGGAGACTGACCACGTGGCTTTGTTGTGTCTGGTTTGGGACCGTTCCCATTTCAAGTGTAGGGGTTGCAGGAACCTGTTACATGCAGTCTTTGCATCATAAATATGCTCAGGGATGTCAGACAGATGTATCCATCACCCCTCTTTTGAAATTATGGGCTCTCGCCATGGTGGCAAGGTCTGTTAAAAATATTATCGCCACCCAGACATTTTGATACATGTAGCATTGGCGAACGTGGCGAGTGGCTAGCGCAATTCCTGTCTTTAGCAATGTGCCACTCCAGCAGCCTCATAATTTCGTTGGGCCGTATTCAAAAAGAGTGTTTAAGACTTTAGATGTGTGTAGCTTCGTCAAACATGTCAAATGCATGTGGAATGTGTGCATTCGATTAATCATCCGCAAAAACATGCGAAGGATGGTGTTGGCCATGGGTCAACGACGTTCAGAGGTACACTGCTAAGTCCTCATTAGTGCTACAACAATTTTCTGTCTTCACACGCCGCCATCTGGCTAAACTTGCAGCATTGACGGGGTATTCGCTGGTCGACCTCCTCACACTTCGTCTTTTTCGGCGCCATGTTTGTTGTCAGTCGGTCGATCTCGTTCTGGGAAATCCCCGTGAGATTTTGAAATTTTCCCGAGAGTAAACATTTTTGTCACCCAAATTTATTGAAATATTAACAAAAGTTTTTTCATGAACGTTTTATCGTATAAAACGTGGACGATACCGTAGTTTGATGGCTCAAAGATGCTAGAAATCACACGAGATCAGTTTCAAGAATCCCGCTAGCTATGAATGAAATTGGGGAGCTATCGCGGGTCGCGATAGTTGAACGAGATTTCATTTTCAACCTCGCGAGTACATCGCTTTAATTGCGCGATAATCACCCCTTTTGAATACAGCCCATAATGTTTTATCATCAGCACCTGCTCTGTCCTTTTCATTCACCAGTTTCTTTCTTGATTTCAGTTCTATGGGGTGATGTGTGCCATCTATGTTATCTATGGTGTCATCTGGTTGGTGCTGTCAGCTTGTAACTGGAGAGATCTGCTCAGGATCCAGTTCTGGATTGGTGGCGTCATCATACTTGGCATGCTGGAGAAGGCGGTATTTTATGCTGAATACCAAACCATCAACAGTACAGGTCAATCAGGTTAGCATGGCACAGAATTTTTTTGCAGAATCCTGTTTTCACATTTGTGATCCTTTTGCATGACGCTCTTAGCTTGGCAGGTTGAGACCAAATGTTTGTCCATTTCAGTATCCTTTGCCTGTTATGAAATCTGAAATAATCTATTTCTTCCCTTATCTTAGTTCGTTCCGGCTCACCTTCTGAGCAACATGCGACTGGTTTTGCTGTGGAGGGTCACATTTATAGATTTTCAACTGTTTTATCAGAAGTTAAATGTAATTTATGATAAGCATCCCTGTTCTCATCACAAACTTCATGGGTGATAAACCTTGGACCTAAATATCTCCAACTCTTTCAGTGCCCACCCAGGGACCCGGGGTAAAAAATAGTTCAATAGCATTTCCCCCTTCTAACTGCCTGGGATCTATAGGATCTATATTTCCATTCAACGAGGCTAAAATGGCATAAAAAATCATTTCTCTGAGCCATACTGACAGTGCCTAGCTGCCTCACACATCCAGTTCTTTTACCCGTCACTAGGTGTCTCTAAGGCTTCCTTTACATAAACTAGCATATTCACCCGTGGCGAGCACATTTTGAGGGAGTTAGTTTGTCTAGAATATTCTGTGGTAGAGGATCTGTTGCTTTATTGATGAGTTTATTATTTGGAGAGGGGTAGTTTATTAATTTATTAATCGTTAACCGTCAAATCCATGAGCAGTGAGGAGTTTTGACTTTCTAAACAGCAGCATCACATCTGGTTTATTACACAATCAGCCTTATCTCCAGGCTAATGCCAAGGTGACCCAGATTCATGATAGTTAGGTTCACATGCGTCCCACCGTGTATCGACTGTTGGTAGTAGGTCACTGCTGTTCTTGTAGATGGCAGCGCAGGTCACCACACATCTGATTTTCTCTCTTTTTCATACAAACCAGCACTTCTTTTAAAACCAAAATACCGTTATACAATCTCCTCATATTGTACTGTACACATAGGCCGCTCTTTGTAGGCTTCAAGCCCTAACTAAGGAGGAGATAGGGCAGAGAGTCCGGTCCACCGTAACTGTGTACAGTCATTACATAGCAAGGTATAGCAGATAATAGGTCAACTCAGGTTGATAACAAAATCCAACATGGCTACCGTCCATTATAGTATAGATGAAGTATACGGGATACAAAAACGCCAGTTAACAATGGCTTCGCGGTCATGAATCCATTTAAAGCCTTTGTTAACCGGCATTTTCGTATATTGAATTTATTGTATACTTCTATGTAAGGGAAGCCTAATTTCAAATTTTATGTCATTTGAAATTTGCTCACAAAAAAGCCTGATTACTCTGGTATTGTGAAGGACAAAACGACTGGCACTTATTAAAAGGTTAACCCGTTAACTGCGTAGGACGTCATACTACCGTAATTTTCGGACCATTAGACGCGGGCAAAAAATGAAAAATGCTTAAAAAACAGGGGGAGCGCCTTATGGTCCAGCAGCACCTTGTGTAAGGATTTTGTCTAGGCCTGAAATGGTCAACTGCACCATCTGAAGAGTGACATTCATCATGCATTCATAGATCCACATGTCCTTGAGCCACCATGTTGCTGTTGTTGCTGTTTCACAAGTACCGGTAGGCCATTCGTTTAGTTCCACGAGCTAGCTCGGAACAGGCACTACAGCGTTCGTTTACACCGGAACTGCGTCATCGGGGCTTCCTCGGACCAGGCGCGACTAGCCCTACTCGCCGAGGTGGGCTTCTCGTGTAACCTTCCCAGGATGCAAAGCAGGATGTCACTTCCAATCATGAGATGCACACAGCCCTCCCATACATCAGTGTATATCGGCGTGCAAAAGTAATCGAACGCTGTCGTGTTAGACAAGAGTAAAGTGTCATGGCGGATATTCAGCCAATCACAGCACAGTTTTCTCGTGTCTAACACGACAGCGTTCGATTACTGGCTGTTGTGCGCACGCTCAGCTTGTCCTTCCGGGGCTTGCCCGAGGAAGTAATCGAATGCGGTAAAGGTGTGTTGGATCCATATCCAGATCCCCCGTATCCTACTCCACCACTTTGCCCTTCCTCCAGCCTCGAAGACACAAAAGTGAATCACAGGAACCTGTACCTTATTACACAAAGACATGAACATTGAGCTGGTAAAAGTCCCAACATATCGAAAGTAGGGTTAGTCCCCCTTTCCGTTCGCCCAAGCATCCCTAAATATAATCTACCTCTGATAGGGGGCCTAACCCTCACGTTTAGGCCTAGCCTACCCTTACTTTCGACACTAGGCCTAATGACTATTCACACTTAGTCTTACGTCAGTGTCTATGAGTATTACGGTACAGGCTCCTGTGAGTGAATGAGGTCTCCACGGCCTGTGCAGAGTTGCGGCGACAACAACAACCACCAATGACCACAACATGGCTGAATGCCAAAATTGGCTCAGAATGTGTAGTTTTGGCAACTTTTTTGTCCTGCTTAGATGGATTTTTGTCAAACCTTAGGCCCATATGATTGAGTATGTATGCTTTTGTACTTTATCATACGTTTGTGGCGCGCCTAATGGTCCGTAGCGCGCCTTGTGTACAGATTTTGACTGAGAAAATTAAGGTGCGTCTTATGGTGCAGTGTGTCATATGGTCCGAAAAATACGGTACATCATTCCAAAATCCGGAAACACTTGAGGATCGTTGCTTGCATAAGGCTTAATAGTACGCCTTGCAAGGAAATGGCACTTCACAGTGCGTAGGACGTTATGTCACGTCTGGAACCTTGTTTGTCAAATACTTTTTTGGCAATTTTTTTAAGAAAGAAAAATTAGAACTAAAAAAAATTACACAGTTAACAAGTTAATGAGATTGTAAAGAGCAGATATAATATCAACGAAATAAATGCCATGTTTAAATTGGCTTGTCCAAGATACAGAATAGCACAAAATTGACACACAAAATGATAATAAGCAAGAAGTCAATCTCCAGAATTCACGAATATTCGACCCCAACCGGGGTCTTTTTCAAGTGGAACTTTACGGTTTATCCCCATTTCGCCTACTCCCCATTTCGCCTACTCCCCATTTCGCCTACCCCCACATGTGGTACAAACCGTGTTAAAATTGGCCCAGTAGTATTTGAAATATTCAAGGTAGTAGGTGTAGATAAACTAATGTCAATGACTGTACATGTGTACAAAGTTTCAACACAACAGTTCAAACCATTATCAAAATATAGCCCTTTGAAATTTTTCACAAAACGCCCCCTGGAGACCAAAATAGGAATCCAACCATGCTCAAAATCGAACTCGACTTAGATCTTAGGCCCATATATACACCCACCAAAGATCAAAAAGATTCGTCAAAACCAAAAGTTTACGTACGTACGTACTTACGTACGTACGTACAGACTGACGCACGACAGACCACCACTCAATGACCCCAACCACAGCTTAAGCCCTGCTGGGCCTTGCTGCCAAGCGGGCTAAAAACCTTCACCAGTAAATGACTGGTAAACCGACTGGTATTTGGGGACAGGTAAATTATGAGACAGGTAAATTTTATCAGTCACTGGTAAATATACCAGTCATTACTAGTCACTGGTAAATAAACCAGTCATTAGCAGTGACCGGTAAATTTATTCACTAAATACCATTCATTAATATTGACAAGCATTGTTTAACCCATGTTAAAAGGGTCCCACGTCATCTCAGACCAACTTTACATATTGGGCCAAGGACCACTGAGTATGTAAAAAGTGACGTTCGTCTATTACGCGATTACGTCAGTTGAGATAACGAAACGGTGAATTGGAAAGAAGTTGGACTTCTTCTATGCAATGAGCTTTTTGGTGTAAAATGATATTACCATTTGACTGGTATATTTACCACTTGATTGGTTTTCAATGGTATGTGAACGGTATTTTTACTGGTCACTATACCAATGATTGGTATATTACCACCTGACTGATATATTTACCACTCGATTGGTTTTCAATGGTACAATAATGGTATTTTTACCAGTCACTATACCGATGATTGGTATATTACAGTCTGACTGGTATATTTACCTCTTGATTGGTTTTGAATGGTTTTGACTGGTATCAACTGGTATACCGGTCAAAGGGTTTATCCCCATTTCGCCTACTCCCCATTTTGCCTACTCCCCATTTCGCCTACCCCCATTTTGCCTACCCCCAGTTCGC
>NMRB01001478.1:19811-32724 GCA_002633025.1 Notospermus geniculatus
CCTACTCCCCACTTCGCCTACTCCCCATTTCGCCTACTCCCCACTTCGCCTACTCCCCACTTCGCCTACTCCCCACTTCGCCTACTCCCTACTTCGCCTACTCCCCATTTCGCCTACTCTTGGTTTTAACAATAAATTTGGAAATTTTTCTCCTTGCTCTTTATGGGGTGGTTGTTTTCGACATCAGGGTCCATTCACGCTCCTTCTTGTCATACATTAGTTGAAGAGATTTCCTCTGTCAGATCATGGAGGAATGGTCAGATCAATAATCGAAGTAGGAATGCACAAATAAGATTTTGCTTATCAAATTATTTAACGACTCATGAGCAATCTATGAAATGGATAATGTGAAGACAAATACACGAATTCTAAAAGTAAAATCCTGAGTTAATATACCGGTACATGTATGTATTCAGATACTGAATTGAATTGAAAGTGACAAGCACTAGTTTCCAAAGGAAATTCAGCAGTCATCAAGCATTATCTGGAATACAACTAGCTTTCGCAGCAGTCACTTCTTTCATCAGTACCAATTCAATACAAAGCATTGCATAAAGCAGATATTTATGAAATCACACACCCACAATTTTACCTGTACAGTACCACAGTGCTCTGTACATCAGCAGCCTGAGAGTTTAAAGGATCATGGAGAGCACAAATGAAAGCAACACTTAGAATGGGTATGTAGTCAATGTTGATCAGACTTAAATGAGGTGTTTGAGAGCATCTACATAGTCCATGACAGTTCTCTGATTGTTTTCCAATTGTTCTTTCAAGCGACCAATCCTGTCATCAATCCGAACGAAAAATTTCCAAATTCATTGTTAAAACTGAGAGTAGGCGAAATGGGGGTAGGCGAAATGGGGAGTAGGCAAAATGGGGAGTAGGCGAAATGGGGAGTTTTTGTAGGCGAAATGGGGAGTAGGCGAAATGGGGATACACCGTCTAGACACCAACATATGTGAGGCGGTCTAGGAAAACCCGCCGGATGTCACGTTTGAGGAAGGTGTTAATGGCCTTGGTGAACTCGCACATTTCAACAGCTTTAATATACTACGTAACAGGTAAACAGTAGCAGATCAATGCACAGGCAATCTAACAGCCCTTGTTGATCATTCAGCAACATCTGATGGGTTTTCCTAGACCGCCACACATATGTATGCATCTACAATGCAAGATGTCCCGCGTTCAAGCCTTTGTGGTCTAATAGTGAACACACTGGGCTACAATGCAAGATGTCCCTGGCCTGTTTGATATGACATAAAGCAGTTGGTTTTGCCCTTGATTGGCTCTGCCAGCAGGCAAGGAACTCCAGAATAAATGAGAATGGAAAAAAATCTGTGGTCCACTATTTCCTATGAGTTATGTAATAACACAGCCATCATGGAATACAAGAATCCCATTCGCCAAAAATCCCAGGTTTGCCACTTATTCATGTTGTCTGTTTCAGTCTCCATTCCCAGGAGATGATGAAGAAGAAGTGTTCGATAGTATTGTGAATGATGAAGTCCGTTACCCACGGTATCTCTCGACTGAAGCCATCGCCATCATGAGACGGGTAAGTAGTTGACCAGACTTGAACCTAAATTTCTAGAAAAATTTCTATGTAGTGTTGAAAAGTGTCAAATACTGCATTATTTGGGCGATGACAAGAATTGGGCGTGTGCACCCACATCACAAACTGGGAATTCCTAATGCCATAACATCAACAACGCTCGCTGCTGAACAGTGTTGTAGGTCAACCAGTGCTGTCTGCCTGCTAATTTCCATGATCTTTTTCCAGCTACTTCGACGAAATCCTGAGAGGCGACTGGGGTCAAGTGAGAGAGATGCGGAGGACGTCAAGAGACAAGCTTTCTTCAGGGTGAGTTGGAATTTTGTTTTGTCGAAATCCTCTTTACTGTTGATTCATAAAAAATGTTGGAGTATAGTCTGGTTCAACCTAGAGGTGGACCATTGGAATGCAGTTTGTGGTTAGCGTGTGGCAAGAGTGACATAATTACAGTTACATGTTATGGCGTAATGAATCAGATGACTGTGCCTAATAATAAACATTAGCCTCTGGACTGTTGTCAGCCATAAAATCTTGTGGTCAAAATTGAATGTTGGCATTCAGTTGGTCCACCTCTAGGTTGAACCAGACTTTACCGGGGTACAAGCATCGATGATTTCATTTCGTTTCGTTTCGTTCCGGGTTTTATCACTAACCGTTGATTTGCGCATGATGCAAGCTTAATACCATGCGTGCTCTTTCCATCTTTCCACAGAACGTTGACTGGGATGCCCTGCTGCTGCGGAAAGTCAAGCCGCCATTTATTCCGACTGTTGTGTCAATGGAGGACGTCAGTAACTTTGACGAAGAGTTCACGTCGGAGCGAGCGATTCTGACTCCGCCTAAAGAACCTCGTCCCCTGACGGAAGAAGATCAGGAAATGTTCAAAGGATTTGAATACATGGCCGACTGGTGCTAAATTTTGTTGCTAATCTCATTAGTTCGTTCGAAAACGAGTGTTTCCCGTTTTGCGTTGGAGCTGCTAGAACTTGAAAAAGATAAAACAATTGTTGCAAGTCTGCTGCAAGTCCGTGCTTGCTGTTGGTTACAACCGTTTCATGTGTCAATATTGAGTTTGTAAATTATCATTTTGCCTGGCACGACGTCATGCTGTCTGTGTGCATGACGTCTTCACCATTACATCGGTACCATTACATCCATTATGACGTCTGCATCATCACATGTGGGAAGATATGTGAGATCGCCCAGGACAACCCTGCACTTGTCCTGAGGAAATAAATAATTTAAAGTCTTGTCAGAAAAACAGTGTAAAGCCTAGTTTATACTTTGACGCAAGACCATCGGCATCCGACGCCCGATCAAATCTGGACGCCGACTTCGCGGAATTGATTCATAGTCCAGCGTACTTTAGCAATGGCAACCCGTTATGAAATGACTCGAGTAATTACAGCCTCGCGATCGGACGCCGACCAAATCGCACGACGGGCTCGGCGTCGAATGCAAGATCGCGCGTTGGTCGCCAGCGATGGTCGTGCGTCGAAGTATAAACTAGGCTTAAGAGCCTGTACTCACTGTCTGCAGTGTCCTGGCCGTCTTAGCCAGGTGCCCAGCCAATTGAGCTTGTCCAAATGACATCGTCACAGAAAAATTCGCCATCTTGACTGTCAAATTGACGTCCTCGACCCATGTGATGCACTTGGTCATTGGTGCAAGTGAAGTATGTGCGACTTCAACCATGATGTGATTTACCTGTGGCACACTTTGTTGTCGACGTCAGTATGGTGGGTCGCCGGTCAAAAGTGACGTCATAATGAGCCACTGCACAACCTTCATACTGAATGAAATTACATGTTACAGGCCTTCTCCAAGCTGTGTGATTTGTGAAGCATTTGTGTGGCGGTCTAGGAAAACCCGTCAGAAGACGCTGTATGATCAACAAGGGCTGTCAGATTGCCTGTGCATTGATCTGCTACTGTTTACCTGTTACGTAGTACATTTCAGCTATTGAAATGTGCGGGTTCACTAATGCCATTACCGTAACACTTTCCTCAAACGCGACATCCGACAGGTTTTCCCGGACAGGTTTTCACATATGTCTGAAGACATCGACAGCAAATGGTCATATTTTTTAGGTTGCTCAAGAAAGTGTGGAAGGAGTATTTAGTTTGCAAGAAAAGTACTTTCTTTACACCTCATTACTTCATGTTGTGTATCTGAGTTTCAGAAATGTAAAGTTCATGGTGGTCGTTGTTTGTTAGGTACAAGTTTGATTCCGAAAATGAAAAATGTATTAGGAAATTTTTGCACCGTCTCCCCTGGAATGCCATGATCGGTTGACGGTATGAAGAGCTAGTGTAAGGAATAATGTGCACAAAAATGTTGAGGTGAATGCTGTGTCCCAATCAAATCTGTCCTTGTCATTCTCGCTTGCAAAATAATATCTCGATCGTGTCTTGCCTACGAACTGTAAATGGACGACCTGTGATAAAGATCTGTGTCAGCGTCAAACCATGGCTGTGTATGCATTCCATGTTGTTCCATCCACTAATAGATGTCACTACTGGTGTATCGATTCATTCCTAGCTGTCACATGAATGTTTTTCAATTCTCTGTGTAATTTTTGTGACTTCACCCATCATGAAGCACTGTTGTCATTTGACAGTAATTTCTATAGGTTTCATTTTTATAGACCGCTCAAAATGAAACGCGACTTTAACTCGTCTGCCCGGTCCATGCTTCAAAACATTCACAGAGGCAGACAGCTTCGGTGTACTGTAGGACCGATATTTTTAGCATCATTAGCTCACTGGGGTGAGCTATTACGATGGTGCAGCCTCCGTCGTCGTCGTCCGTTAGCAGGGCACGTTTCATAACCGCTGGAGCTATTGATCTGAAACTTGGTACATATATACCCCTAGGTCAGATGACCCACGACACCAGGTTTCGGTCCCATTCGCCTCTCATTTTGGCCACCAGGTGGCGGAAACGAAAAACACAAAAAGTGCAATAACTCCTAAACTAATGACTAGATCATCTCCAAATTTTTATCATCGGTGTAGCTAATAAGGATACATAACATATATAACGGGTTTTTGATTTGACCTACTTTTCAAGGTCACAGAGGTCAAAGTTCGACGAAAGTGACGAACCTGCCACAGTTTGTCATTATTTCACCGAACAACTTCATATCTTGCATAAACATGCATTGGAGGGGTACCTTAAAAAATACCGAGTTTTGGCCCGATCAGACATCCAATATGGCCGCCAGGTGGCGTAACCTGAAAATCACGTAAGTGCTATTACTCGGGAACGGCTTGACGCAGAATGCTCAAATTTGATATGTACATGTACCTCCATCTAGATGACCTTTTTGTAAAAGACCTATTGTAAAAGCAATCCAACATTGGATAAACGACAGAGCTCAACTCAGCCAAGTGCAAAGTGAGATTTAGCATTAATCCAGAGAAAGCTAAAAATGTTCAAAGGTGGGGAGATTTCTTCTCCCTGGCTACAGGTGCGTCAGTTAGTCTGTGGAGAGGCTTGGGCATTGTCAGAAACTTCCTTCGGGCCGTAGAGTGGATACCTAAGACGGTAGGCAGCCTGGTGAAATCGGCTTGATATAGGAGGAAGCTTGCAATGATGAGTTCAGGTCTTTCGATTATATTTCAATATTAATGTAACTCCTTTTGGGGGTGCAGTGAAAATATAATAGAAAGGCCTTTCATCATTGGAAGTTTCAGCGAGATTTGAGTAGGTGAAGTAACTCATTCAGTCATCATTCAAAGCTCCCTCCTGATATACATGTGTTGCTACACATGTATATCAATCATGACCCCAATGAGGAAACCAGGTGAGGGGTGGANGAAGCGCCTCGGGTTTAGGTCTGCATTTTAGCTCCACCCTCGCGGGTTTGGTGAGACAACCAATACCTCCAGTTCGGTATCAATTCCTTAAACCCCATGACAATGTTCCAGTGCCTTAGACGAACTGCAGAAGAAATACTTCCTCACATTTGACATGCAAAAAATTTGGTCCTAATCAAGAGCCATTAGTTGCTCCAGCGTGGTCGAATTTTTGGCGTGATTCTTTCTATTGCATATTTCTTGTGCTGTTAGTTATTAAAGTATACTTGTTGTTAGAGGGCAGAGAAAGGGAAAAATCCCCCTCCTCTCCCACGCTCTTCCTCTCTGATTTTCAAGTTTTTATATGCCCACCTCCAATAGGACAGGGTTATATCTAGGATTTCAGAAGGGCACGGTGCAAACTTTGTGAAAAGGGCACTTCAACCTAGAAAAGGGCACTTTTTATTCGCAACATTTCTAGTAACGGAATTTGAGAGGCTTGTCAGTTAAAAATGTCTTTATAACTCCAGTCAACAGCCAATTTAAGGCAGTTTCTAAGGTGATATGACCAAAAAGGACCATGGCAGAGGGTCTGGGAGGTACAAAACCTAAAAAAAAAACTTTTTTAGGGGCAGAGTGGCACCCTAGGGGGTTAATAAAGGGCACAGTGGTGCCCCCTTTCGGCCGCACGGCGTACCGCCGCTCTAAAATGGCCTAGATATAACCCTGTAGGAGGTGTAGCATATTGCCTGCCTCCAATAGGAGGCGTAGCATATTGGTCATTGGTATTGTGTGGCGTCTGTCAGTCAGTCTCGCAAGGTGGCATGTTTTGCAACTATGAGGCCAGGTCATCATTATTCTGGTACATTTACACCCAGGTGAGCACATGGTCCCTGGACCATTTCATTTAAGTTAGCGATAGGCCGGAGATTACGTGTCCATTTTACTTTGCGATTGGGTGATCAATGTACCCAGTAACTGCTTCCTAGAAAAGACCAGCTTTGATCTTCCCAGTTACCACTGAGTGCCCTGGTACCTGTTTGACCTACTGCCCCACGGTTGATGACTCATTGTTTTGTTTTATTTAGGCCCTAGTCAAGTGTTCCCTGCAGGCGGCTGGTTCACGTTTCTTTTACGAAACAGGAACTGTTACGACATGTTGGATAAATTTAGCATCCTTTTAATTACGCGAATGACAGGCCAGACGTGCAAGTCACAAAACCAAAAGTCACAAAACCAAATGGCACGTGAACAATTAGGGTTGTAAAGTACCTCGGTGCAGTGAGGCCATTGGTACTGGAATTGACCTGGAATTTCCTGACACTTGTCAGACCCAAAGCACTACACCATTTGAGAACCATATCTAAAATACAAACTTCATCGTCTGTTATGGGCCGGTAGGAAATTGCTTTTTCGATCAGCGAAAATGCGTTGTGTTCTTAGTACTGAATTTGAAAAAAACTGTTGCGTTTCAGTAAAAATGGAAACTTTCTCATAAAAAGATGACAGATGTGTTGTGTTTGTGGAGTGGTGAATATATTTGGCAACCAAAGGTTTAGACATTGAATCAAGTCAGGTTATGTTGCCACTGAGCGACATAAATGTATTTATGCCGGTATTTTTGCCCTAAGGGTAAAAACACGTTTCTGAATTTTTAGCTCACCTGGGGTGAGCTCTTATCGTGGGTCTGCGTCCGTCGTCCGTCGTCGTCGTCCGTCGTGTTCCGTTAGCAGGGCACGTTTTACATGACCCTGGACACATTTCGATTTAACATTTGTCATTTGTTTTTCTGGTACGTTCACCCAGGTGAGCACATGGTCCATGGACCATTTCATTGGCATAATTTTGCTAGGAGGTTGCCTATAACGTTTGCACAAGAACTGTCTTAAAATGTCACCTAAAATTCTGTTTTGGTATTCAAATCAATGGTGGTATCACTAAAAAACAAAGAGTATATAGGATGCTTGATGTTGTACGTGATGTGCTCTGTTAGTTCGAATGTTTTAATTCAAACGCTGCTTTGTTCATACACGGAGACATTTGTGTCTTTTCTAGTTTGCTACTCCAAACTTTAATCACCCCTTACTTAGACAACATTTCATACCCCTAAAAGCTGCTGTGAAGTCACTGTTGGTAATTTTGCATTTGGTGTGAACGTGTTTTCTGTTCACAGCTGTTGCAGGTGTTGTTCACACCAACTTGACATCGCCCGCCCACTTATGATAAGTACACTTAAACCCCCTGGCCACTATAACTGAAAAAAATCCAGGTCTTTATCTTTTGAAGTACGTATCAGGCAAGCATTTTGGGGACCTTCACGAGGCTATGAGACCTCTTCTGGCATTCTCCTAAGGCTCCAGTTCCATAGAGTTCACGTTTACACTTTTCTCGCGTTACACTTCACGTTTTCCTTTCGTTCCTCGGAGAAAGCATGCCACAGGACAGGTAATGTGTGTCTCGTTGTGCGCTGAATCGAGGAACGAAAGGAAAACGTGAAGCGTGGCGCGTGAAAAGTGTAAACGTGAGCTCTATGGAACTGGAGCCTTACACTTTGAAAGTACCGTAAAATTCAGTACAGAGGGGCTTTAACTTCTTGGCAAACGGGGTTCAAAATCTACATTGTTTTCTATCAAACTTATTCCTGAATCATTTGTTCCGTCCCATGAGTTCCTTACAAACTTTTGCGAGCATTTTTTGTTTTGGATGCTTTTACTGCTACTCTATTACACCATGAATTCCTTGAAGGCAATTAGTTGCAGCATTAAAAAATGACACTTAGAATAATTTCGTGGCCCAAGAAATTCACAATTTCAAAATTAGAAATTTCCGTATTTAGCAGATTACCTCCGTAGGTAAGCGTAGATTTGTAGTTGATCGTGTTCTAAATGGTACTTGAAGGCAGAACAGCCACAGCAGTTGTGCAAATATGCAATTAGGAAATTACCGGTATTAACTCCCGATCTGAGACCTGTAACAGATTCAAGATGGCAGAATTCGATTTTCTATTCAGACGATAGACCATTCTCAAATTGACATCGTCGACAAAGATCTGCGCACTTCTGCCAAAATCTCAACCACAACCTCGGTCTGAAACTGAATGACGTGACGCAGACAACCCCATGACAGTGACGTCGAAGACGTTGCGTCAGACTCGACCATTGCTGAATCATGGATGGCGTCACGTCAGCCGGTTTCAGAACGAGGTTCTGGTTGAGATTTCGGCAGAAGTTCGCAGATCTGCGAATTCGAGAATCGTCTATTTGACTGACAACTTGACAACCTGAATGTTTGGTATTGCATAATATGATACACAATAAGCTTCAGTGATGGTCTTGGTACATTTTTAGCTCACTGGGGTGAGCTATTACGATGGTGCAGCGTCCGTCGTCCGTCGTCGTCCGTCGTCGTCGTCGTCCGTCGTCGTCGTCGTTGTCCGTTAGCAGGGCACGTTTCGTAACCGCTGGAGCTATTGATCTGAAACTTGGTACATATATACCCCTAGGTCAGATGACCCACGACACCAAGTTTCGGTCCGATTCGACTCTCAGTTTGGCCACCAGGTGGCGGAAACCAAAAACACAAAAAGTACAATAACTCCTGAACTAATGACTAGATCATCTTCAAATTTTTATCATAGGTGTAGCTAATAAGGATACATAACATATATAACGGGTTTTTGATTTGACCTACTTTTCAAGGTCACAGAGGTCAAAGTTCGACAAAAGTGACGAACCTGCCACAGTTTGTCATTATTTCACCGAGCAACTTCATATCTTGCATAAACATGCATTGGAGGGGTACCTTAAAAAATACCAAGTTTCGGCCCGATTCGACATCCAATATGGCCGCCAGGTGGCGTAACCTGAAAATCAAGTAAGTGCTATTACTCAGGAACGGCTTGACGCAGAGTGCTCAAATTTGATATTTACCTCCATCTAGATGACCTTTACATGCATGTCAAATTTCGGCCTGATTTGACTTCAAACATGGCCACCAGGTGGCGTAACCCAAAAATCATCAAAGTGCTGTAACTCAGGAACGCCTTAACCCAAAGCGCTCCAATTTGCTATGTGGCCCCCTGCAGATGACCTTTATGTCCATGTGAAGTTTCGGCCCGATCGGACATCCAATATGGCCGCCAGGTGGCGTAAGCCGGAAATCATCAAAGTGCTGTACCGGTAACTCGGGAATGCCTTAACCCAAAGTGCTCCAATGTGCTATGTGGCCCCCTGCAGATTACCTTTATGTCCATGTGAAGTTTCGGCCCGATCGGACATCCAATATGGCCGCCAGGTGGCGTAACAAGAAAATCATCAAAGTGCTGTAACTCAGGAACGACTTGACCCAAAGCGCTCCAATGTGCTATGTGGTCCCCTGCAGATGACCTTTATGTACATGTGAAGTTGCAGCCCGATCGGACATCTAATATGGCCGCCAGGTGGCATAACCCAAAAATCATCAAAGTCTTTTCTGGGAATGACTTGACCCAGATTGCTCATAACTGATATGTACCTCCCTCTGTCATTAGACTATTATGTCCAACCCAGTGAGCACATGGTCCATGGACCATTTCATGTACTTAAGGACACTTACCTTGAATACATGTATATGAGAGTTTAGGGCTGGGAAATAACCTGCTGATGCTTCATATACTGTGAATGAGGAGGGCGCTCAGGCTTTGTAAAGCTGTGAGCTGAGGCTGGAAATTCTACCAGGTACACTGTGTGTAAGTGTGCTCATGCTTGGTATACTGGGAATCGGCCGGCATCTGAGGAGTGAATACACCTGGTATGCTGTGAACTTGGACTTCGAACCGATCGGTTCACATTCTTGCTCTAAACTCGACTCATGTTTGGTATCTTTTGAGCCAGGGATGGGAATCCTACCAGTTATGCTATGAGTTAGTGTGCTCATGCGTGGTATACTGTGTGCTGGGGCTGGGAGCCAGCCTACACTTAATATGCTGTTAACTTGGACTGGGAACGGATTTGCCAATACTTGATACACCCTTAGTGAGCTCAGGTTTGGTAAAGCTGATCTGCTGACACTTGGTACACTCTTGAGCTTGGTTAGCTGAGAGCTGGAGGTGGGAATCCTACCAGGTATGCTATGAGTTAGTGTGCTCATGCGTGATATACTGTGTGCTGGGGCTGGGGGCCAGCCTGCATACATTGGTATGCTGTGAACTTGGACTGGGAACGGATCTGCCTACACGGGATACACTTAGTCAGCTCAGGTTCGGTAAAGCGGTGAGCCCGAGCTCGGAATCCTACCACGTATGCTGAGAGTTACATATAGTTCGCTCATTCTTGGTATACTAGCTCAGGATGTGCTGTCACAAAAATGACTTCTGGTTTAGCACACAACTGGTCACAGACCAAACATATTCTTTTATGAAATATACTTACCGGTATAACATAGCACATTATTTTGCAGTAGACAGATTGATTTATTTGAAGCTATGCATTGTTAAAGAAACCAGGTGTTTCATAATGTTTTATTGATGTTTTTGGCATTGGTGTACCGCAATCTGAAATACTGTATTCTCTCTCACTCACTAATTGTGGAATTCAGAATTCTGTAACAAAATGAAATGACTTCAAAATGAGTTTCTGGAGGACTTTCAGTAAATATTGGCCCGTATTTTAGAATGCTCCTCAATGTAAAGGAGTTCCTCAAGGCTATTGTTCTCAACAGGAGAACAGTATCCTTGAGGAACTCCTTTACGTAGTAGTCGCATCGGTAGTCACCCCCATTTTAGTCGCTAGTGTGCAGCACCCTTTACGGGCACTGACATTGTTTTGTGGAAATGCTTCACCATATAAGAGGAATTGGGGCCCTACTGTCATTTTTGGAGGGGAAGACAGACATTTAGGGCCGTATGGATGGGTCGGACTTCAGCCACACTTTCATGAAAGTCTGACTTTTCTCAGTGCTTCAAAGAGAAAGGGCCGTATGCACGGGTCACACTTTCATTCCCTGAATCATATGAACTTAGTGTAGTAAAATCATTACCATGCTAGTGAACCATTAGGCCCTGTATAATTACATGTAACTGTAAATAAAATTACTTAATTCATTTTGGCATGCACTCGTTTGTATGGTGAACTAAAGCTTGTATATATTGATATAGTGATCAGGGCCAAATATTTCACCTTGAAGTGGTTGTGTCTTTCAAAATAGGACGTTTATCCTCATTGGATGAGTCCAATGGGGACCCTAGCTCACTGCCTCAATAGGTGTCACTAGTGGTTAAAACTATTGAAATGAAACTGTCATCCCGGTCCTGATCAATTTCCCACACAAAAGGTGTCCATTGTATAGGAGCGGGTTTTGGTGTGCTGCCCTCTATCGTAGCTAGGATCCCCATTTGAGGACATGTGGAGGTTTCAGTAAATGTGAGGTTGTCAAAGTGGCAGGGTGGACTTATCTAGCTCCTGTCAGGCGCTGAGGTCCTGGATTCGATTCCTGGTTGGACCTGGTCTTAAAGTATAATTCACCCTAACTTCAACATGGGCAAAGTGCCAAGCTTGGAAATGTGCACAAGTCAGTGGTAAATAACCCATGTTGCAGTTACCTAATTATGTTGAGGTCACTTGAACAGCCTGAAGCAAACGCTCCAAGCTTGTGTTCAGTCAACTGGTAGATATTGTGATTTGTGCTTTAAAGATAATGTATCGTGACTTCATTGTTTACATTTAATGTTTGTAAACATGGATGTTTACATTATGTTATTTTGGACTTTTGGGACATGCCAACCCACCAAATTGAATATTTTCAGTATCAAAAGAATTTCTAGAGGGGCATGCCACCAACAAATTACTCATAAGACAAAGAAAGACTGGACATTAACAAACAAAATGTAAATAAACAATGATTTTCGTGGCCCGCGAAAATATCCGTGATACATTATCTTTAATCGTGTTCACTTTATGGTGTCTGCAGGCCTTTCCATTGCACTGTCACCAAATTACCCTAACATCATTAGGTAATGCGACATGGATTTTTTACCACTGACTCGTGTACATTTCCAAGCTTGGCACTTTGCCCATGTTGAAGTTAGGGTGAATCATACTTTACTGTTGAGATGTCATCTGTAAATTGATCATAGTTGCCTTGTGGTTTGTTCACTTCATCTGCTTTTGATTTATCTTTTTTTCTACAAAAGGAAACATAAATTAGGTAAATCTATGTCACAGTGTGCGAGACAAAATTCTTTATTAAATGTTTTTCTTGGGGTGCCCGCTACGCGTTGAAAAATAATTGAACTGGGGATTGTACATAATATGCATTTATCACCATTTTACGCTGTCCGGATAAAATTGCTGAGTATAAAATAAATATTAATTATGTATACATAATTCTTTCTGTTTCTTATTTACTTTGGGCCAGAATCTACGAGAAATGTGCATGAGCGCATGCGAATAACCCCGAAGTGCTGAAAAATGACATTTTTTATGACTTGGGGTTATTCGCGTGCGCTCATGCGGAACCAATGGGAAAAAGCAAAAATGATGAAATTTAAAACGGTTCCGCATGAGCGCACGCGAATAACCCC
>NMRB01001478.1:55770-73694 GCA_002633025.1 Notospermus geniculatus
AAAATAGTGCCAATGGCACTGTGCCCGCTTGGCTTGAAGCAGTTTGGCCCCCTAGAGACAAAGTCAAGAATCAGATTTTGCCGAAAATTCATCTGAGTTGTTACAGCCTAGAGGTACATGTAGATATGTGCAAAGTTTCAAAGCAATAGGTCAAACCGTTACAAAAAGAGCCAATATCGTAATTTCAAGCGAACTTTGACCTCCGTGAACTTGAAAAGTAGGTCAAATTGAAAACGCGAGTACTATATCTTATGTATCCCTATTAGATATACCCATGATAAAAATTTGACAAAGATCCGTCTCTTGGGAAGGGAGAAACAGTACTTTCAGTGATTTTGGTTTTGGCCCCCTAGTGGCAAAGTTAAGAATCAGACTTCACGAAAATTTTGTCTGTAGGTTGCTGTAACCTAGAGGTACATGTGTACAAAGTTTCAACATGATAGTTCAAACCATTATCAAAATACAGCCCTTTGAAATTTTTCACAAAACGCCCCCTGGAGGCCAAAATAGGAATACAACCGTGGTCAAAATCGAACTCGATCTAGATCTTAGGCCCATATATACACCCACCAAAGATAAAAAAGATTCGTCAAAAAATAAAGGCGCTAGAGCACTAACGAGCCAAAAGTTTACGGACGTACCGCCGTATCGCCGTACCGCCGTACGGACTGACGCACGACAGACCACCACTCAACGACCCCAACCACAGCATAAGCCCTGCTGGGCCTTGCGGCCAAGCGGGCTAATAAGGGCCCTTTTACGGAACCGGCACCTGTGAACAATAGTGGTAACATGAACTGGCTAGCGCCAGAAATCTCTGTGCTATGTGTCGCCAACTGTGGTGAGGAGATCTGATAGGGAAAATAATGAAGAAGAACTGTAAGAGATAATTTTGTTAAAAAATTTGTATTTTTAATAAAGAATACCGGTACATATTATGAAACAAGAAGTACCCGGTAGTAGTTCTCATCCAGTTCATCACGCTATGGAAATAGGTCAGTAGGTAATGGAAGTAGGTCAGTTCAAATCTACACATCATAAGCTTTAGTTTGATACCAACATGACTACCTTGGCTCAGCTGGTCTTTAAAAGTGCATGTAGGTGTCACGAGCCCATGATTTTTAAAATTTTGTATGTTAAATGTTATCTCCTATATTTGTTGTGTGCACCCCGATCCCATATTTCTTATACCGGTACATAATGGGGATCATAACTACGATAGAGGGCAGCATAATATAACCAGGTCCCATACAATGGACGCCTTTTGTGGAGGAAATTATATTCAGAACATGGATGCTCCTTTCATGGCCATGTCGATTTAGAGGAATCGAAGGAATCAGAGGAATCGGGCTGGAAAATCCAGAAAATCACCGTATGATAAAGTATAAAATTACCAGAATAGATAATTCACAACATTTCCTGTGCTATTGAGTTGTTATAATAAACTCATCATGATCGAGGTTGGTGATAAGAGAGTCTAATGACTTGAGGGCCGAATGCAAACACTTTAGGAGAAAAAGAGCCGAATTGCAAGTCCTACTAAAGCTATTATTATGATATTAACTCGATCACGTGGCTGTATTCATATATTTATTACATGATAGTCGTGTGATCGTTAGTGTCTGATGGGCTGCAGACTGTATTTTTCTCTGATTCCTCCGATTCCTCTGATTTCTCTAAATCGACATGGCCTCCTTTCATTTCAATAATTTTAACCACTGGTGACACCTATTGAGGCACTGGGTTGGTCCTCATTCTACTATGAGTTTAATACGTGAATACTTCCTGTGTGTGCAGTGTATGGGCACTGCGGCAGAATATCATGATTAAAATTATGTTTAGGCTCGCAGCAAACTATTAGGCCTACATGTTCATTAGTACTTACTGATATGATATTCATATGTTTATGAAAGCACATGTACCAAATGAAATGGTCCATGGACCATGTGCTCACCTGTGGGTGAATGTCCCAGAAGAACAGATGACAATTGTGTGTTCAAGTGTATACCTATTTTTACAGCTAGGTTTAACAGGGCAGGGTAGGCCTAGGCCAGGGCTGGGTTGCACAAAACTCATGTTAGCGCTAACATGATGTTAGCACTAACTTTATGTTAAATGACGTAAAACGACAATGGATTTTTACGTCATTTAACATACATGTTAGCGCTAACACCATGTTAGCGCTATCGTGAGTTTTGTGCAACCGGCCCCTGGGCATTTGAATTGCATTGCCATCAAAATATTGGGGTAGGAATAGGACGTAGGCCTAGATTGGGCCCAACAAAGTCTTTGACTGTGCTGGTAGGTATTTTGTTACACCTTGGCCAAGGCCATAGGCCTACGACCATGATCAGTCAGATATTCCACCTGACACAGCACATCCACACCATGACAGTCACACAACCACTGAACACTGCATGAACTGACTGTAGGCCTAGGCCCACATTTGTACCTGTTACCACGGTCACTGTACTGACTGACCCCACCTCTGTCTCTGTGTGTCATGGCGTCATAGTCATAATACACTTTGAACAAACCGGCCCCACTGGTTGACCAAGAGTTCCCAAACTGGATGAATGTACTGTACTGTACTGTAGTTCATTGAATAGTCACTAGATGGCGCCATTTGAAACATACAAAAAGTACAATAACTAACTTATTATTTGACCAATTGTATCATGGGTAGGCCTACATCTATTGAAGACACATATATGGGTTTTCAAGTTGAACAACGTTTATCGGTCACACAGGCATGACAGGTCAAAGTTCGATTTTCGCAGCGGTCCGCGAAGTCCGATCACACTGAAATTTGCTGTACACATGAAGGCTACAATGATACCTACTTGTTCAAGTTCAGAACATTCCAGCTCCAGTAGTTAACGAGCTATGGGCCAAGCCCAATTCCCAAGATAACCACCTGGTGGCCGTATTTGACGTCCGATTGGGCCAAAATTCGCCACAGTCATAGAGGGTACCGAGATACATCATCACACCAAATTTGAAGAATCCACGACCCAACGATGGAATTTCGAACTTTGACCTCTGTGACCTTGCAAATTGTGTCAAATCAAAAACCCGGGTGATATGTCGTGTATCATCATCAGATGTACCTACGATAAAAATTCGGTGATGATCCGATCATTGGTTCAGGCGAAACTGCACTTTAAAGGTTTTCGGTTTATCCCCCGGGTGGCCAAGCCAGGAATCAGATCGGACTGAAACTTGGTGTATGAGGTCACTTGACGTAGGGGCACATATGGTTGAAGTTTGAAGTCAATAGCTCCAGTGGTTCACCATCAGTTTCCAAACAGCATGTACGTACTGTAGTTCATTCAAGAGTCACTAGATGGCTCCATTTGAAATGGACAAAAAGTGCAATAACTAACTTATTATTTGACGGATCATCACCAAATTTTTATCATAGGTACATCTACTGCAGATACATCTAATGCATAATACATCTAATGCAGATACAATGTCTTTCACCTTAGAAACCCGATTTCTATTTCATATTCTTTACTTGTATCTCCTTTATTTGTGAACCCTCGTATAACATAAAACTGTTTGGGTTCGGAGATTGTTTGGACTACTCGCAGGGTACTGATGGACACCTCGTTTAAACATGGGCCATTGAACCATCTTTTTTGAAGATGGGGATTTGGCCTAGTGGTTTAAGGCGTGCTGCCCCTTAGTAGTGCTGGCGATTGATGCCTTATGCGAGGGTCCGTGGGTTCGATTCTGGTAGGAAGCAATGTCTTTCACCTTAGAAACCCGATTTCTATTTCATATTATTAATGCAGATACATGATATATCAAACGGGTTTTCAAGTTGAACAACGTTTATCGGTCACACAGGTCAAAGTTCCATTTTCCAAAATGGCTGCTTGGCAGCGGCCTGTGAAGTCCGATCACGCTGAAATTTGCTGTACACATGAAGGCTACAAAGATACATACTTGTTCAAGTTCAGAACATTCTAGCTCCTGTGGTTAATGAGCTATGGGCCAACGCTCAATTTCCAAGACAGCCACCTGGTGGCCGTATTTGAAGTCCGATCGGACCGAAATCTGCCACAGACATAGAGGGTACCTAGATACATCATCACACCAAATTTGAACAATCCAGGACAAATAGCCACGAAAAGTGCCACCTGACGACGAAATTTTGAACTTTGACCTCTGTGACTTTGAAAATTATGTCAAATCAAAAACCCGAGTGACATGTCGTGTATCCTAATAAGATGTACCTATGATAAAAATTTGGTGATGATCCGATCAACGGTTAAGGCGAAACTGCACTTTAAAGGTTTTTCGGTTTCCCCTGGTGGCCAAGCCAGGAATCAGATCGGACCGAAACTTGGTGTCATAGGTCATCTGACCTAGGGGTATATATGTACCAAGTTTCAGATCAATAGCTCCAGCGGTTACAAAACGTGCCCTGCTAACGGACAACGACGACGACGGACACACCATGATGACTATACATTGTTTGTAGCTCACAGGTGTGAGCTAAAAATTCAAAAAATTTTCCTGACAGAATACAAATGGGCCAAAGTTCATTAAATGTGAGGTTATCTTTAACGTTTGCATACATGTACTGTACATTGATAGTAAGCTGATATTTGGTTTTTCCATGCAGGTTTAACATGCCATAGTCAGCCAGTTGAAGCTGTTTCTCACACTTTAATGCTCTGAATAGTATAGGCCCCCTTTGAAAGTTGGCCTGTATTTTCGCACTGAAGGTAAAATGGGAAAATGCATTTAAAAAGTTTTTACCATAAATTGCAGAAATAACTACCAGAAATGCTTGAAATATGGCAGAAATGTGGTGATGGCCAAACCATTGAGAAATGTAAGAACAAAAATGGGTTCCATCAGTAAATTTTTCAAGAAATTGGTAATTTTCTACACCTGAACAACAGGTCGATTAACAGACACTTTAAACCTTCTATTGTTCAGCTGAAGAAAAATCCAAAACTCTTCAAAAATTGATCGATGACACCCAATTTTTTTCACACATTTCTCAATGAATTTTGGCCCTCATAACATGTCTGCCAAATTTCAAGCATTTCCGACAGTTATTTCTGGAATTTCGGGCAAAATTTAATGCATTTTCCCATTTGTTTTTACCCTCGGCGCCGAAATGGCCAACTTTCGAAAGGGACCCATTTGAAAATAAGTAAAAAAGTAATACGTCACATCTATGGAAGTCAGAATGAGTAAATGTCAAAGGATGTTTTTGTTCGGTTAAAAAGTCGCCTTCCTTGTTAAAATATTTCATTCCATTCGTATTTGTTGTGGATTGTCCTCTCCGTGTTTTTTCGTCTCTTTCCTCCTCAAGAAACAGCAATAGACCACAACCAGTATGATAATCAACGCGACGACAAGTATAGCTAATATAACAATGAGGGCAATAGCATAGCCGGGTAAATCGTCAGTTGCTGGTGACCTTTTCCGGCATCCTTGGGTGCTTTTTGAGTTGTCACTCACTGGTGAATGTGTGGCGCCACCTGGTTGACGGGACTTCGGGCTAGTCTGGACATCTTCCTTCTCATCCGCAGTATGACTGTCGCCGACTTTGATATTCTTCATGGAAGATCCGATTTCGTTTGTTGCTATACATCGTATGCTGCCAACCATATCCGGTTGGCATGACGTAATGTTGAATCTCACTGTCGTTCGTAGTTTTATGGTGTCGACAACATCCTGCGTAGTTTCCACGCCAAGGCAATCCAACAGGGGAGTCCCACTTGTAACCTCGTATGTGACATTTGGGAATTTGTGGAAGGCATATGCCGAACATTCGTAGACAAGAGATGAGTTGACATTCATGCGATTGGTTTCTATGTAGCTATCATTGCCCATAGTCGGTTTTTCGCACTTGAAGCTATCCACGGCCAAGGCGGATATTCGCAATCCGCGTAAATAGGGAGGTGATTGACAAGCCATGGTCATAACTCGCATGTTGACTTTTAACCACCCTGCCAAGGGGGGCGGGGAGCAAAAGTCACAAATGATGTCATTTTGTTCAGCACGGACTGTTGCGCTTTTAATTGGTTCCAACACAAGAGAAAAATCGTGGGGAATTCGCCACATGTTTGTTTTTATGATGACAAGGGTCCTTAGCGACTTAAGTCCTTTGAAAGCATGTATTTCATACAAAGTTGGTCCTTCGGACACTTTGTGAATAATGTAAAGGTCAACCAAGTTCACGCAATCCGAAAATGTATCATTGTGTATGATACCAAATGAATTCCTGCTGAGCACAAGCTTAGTTAAAGTGGCAGCCACAGGAGCTAGATCAGCTCTACTTATTTTAATCAATTGTGCTTCGATCTTAATTGTGGAAAGATGTACAAGACCGTTGTTTAGAAATCCCTTCGGAAGAATGTCCCCTATGAATCTCGAGTTGGTGATATATAGAAACCTCAGAAGGTTGAGTGAGTTGGGAATCATGATATTCCAGTCTTGAAAATCGTCCAAAAACAACACCCTAAGGATCGGGAACTGAGAAAAAAAGGCCTCCCTTACTTCCTTCAAGTTTTGTCCTTCCAATCTAAGTGTTTGGATTTTCCTTGCTCCCATAAATGTGCCACTTTGAAGGGATGTCAGATTTGCAAATGATATTGTCAACACATATAAAAATGGACATCTGCTGAAATCCAGTTCTATACGGTGAAGATTATTATTCTTCATGGTAAGCCTTTGTAATTGCGGCAGTCGGTGAAAATAGTCCCGCGGTAACTCAGTGAATAGATTGTCACTGACATCAATATTGCGAACGCTATTCCCAGAGTCGAATTCGAAATTGAGGCTCTTGAGACCATTTCCAGAAATATATAGATCTTGTACACTGCGAAGCTTTGCGAAGGATCTTGCTGGCAAAGTCTGAATTTGATTATTGACAAATTCGATCTTTGATCCTGTGAATCCAGTCAGAAATTCTTCGTCCAGAGGATTCATAATTTCATTTTTACCAATTTTTATAGTTTTCAACGTTGGTGTCCGACTGAAAAGGCTGGGTTTGAATGAAGTGATTTTCATTTCGGTTATCGACAATTCCTTAAGCGTTTCTAATTCCGCAAAGGCATCCGAGTCAATGTTGTTGAACTCTCCTCCGCAGCATAAGTCTCCCACGATATTCAAGAAATTGATTTTCGTCAGTCCCGTCAAATGCGTCTTTCGTAAAACGGGTCCAGAATAACGGCTAATTGTCAATCTATTCATGTCTTCTTTTGGTATCTCTTTAAGAAGGTTGATAAGTGTGTTCTCATCCAACTTCTCATCCGTAGCACATTTCACTGCGGTTGAAGTACAGATGCAGCCCGGATCACAACCTTCAACAACGGAAGAAAACAGCTGCAGTAAAAGAAACACAACGAACCGACAAATTGCCATCCTTTCCTCCAATCTCAGCTCCGCAGGCGTCCTTGCGATGATGAAAAATATGACGTCAGTGATAAAATGTCACAGAGTTTGAAGGTAAAATCATAGAGTTTTATGGTGAAGTCGGAAGAACATCAGTGAATCTTGTCAGAAAAGGGCTTCCACGACATGCACCCTTCTTCCACACAGGACTTCGAATACTCACGAGCCCTCCCAACCCTTTTCTTTAATATGATGACTTCGGCGGGCCTAGACCTGTATACCGTCACAGGTTTATGCTTCTGTGATTTTCATCCAATCACCATTTCCAGCTATTAAAGGGTATTAGTCGCGGCAGTCAAACATGGGCAAGTCATGGTCTAGAACACGACATCAATAGGGTTTTTCCACAGTCCGCACTGCTCTACAGGGCTTTCATTAACTTTTTCTCTACCTGGGTCATGACTTCCACAATTTTTTCATGGAAGTCAATTTGGTAAGATGCTGGGGTCTTTAGACTTCCAGCAATTCTTTTTGGGGGTCATGACTTCTTGTTATATTTTACTGGGGTCAAATCATCCCTTTGTATGCTGCTACCGGTACCGCGTGCGAACCATGAGTGTGTAGTAGCCACGGATGACGGGAATCCCAAGTTCTATTTTCAGCTGCGCTAGCAAAAATTTGGCTGGCGCGACTTGCAATATCTTGATACCTGCATCAGCTGGGGTCCTACTGGCGTAAATGGAGACTGAGTATACAGATGGGACTTCCACACTTTCTCTGTCAGCGTATCATCGAATTTACCTGCGTTTTTGAGACTTCAGAATTTTTTATATTTGCGTCATTTCCGTAGTTTACATGCGTAATAGACGCCATACGCAGGCTTAATGAAAGCCCTGGCTCTATTCATAGGCCTCCGAGACTTTGACAAAAGGGAATGNTGAAAATAAACCATTTGTGTTGGTCGCCCAACAATAAAACTTACATCATCTTGTAGCAGATGAAATTTTCTTTTAATCTCATTCCTTTTTTTTCTTAAAATGAAGAGATACAATGGCGATAAAAGCAACGTCTTTTGTGTCATTTTTCCTGTAGAAAAATGTGCAGGCAATTTTTTCATGACGCAACGTCAGCACCTAACATGACGTCAATGACAGCTAAAATGACGTCAATGACGTTGTTTCGGTACAACCGCTCGCAGCGCCGACCTGTCGGTGAGCGGGTTCCCCATTCTTTTTGGGGTTCATGACTTCTTGTTATATTTTGCTGGGGTCAAATCTTCCCATTCGTATGCTGCTACCGGTACCGCGTGCGAACCATGAGTGTGTAGTAGCCATGGATGACGGGAATCCCAAGTTCTATTTTCAGCTGCGCTAGCAAAAATTTGGCTGGCGCGACTTGCAATATCTTGATACCTGCATCAGCTGGGGTCCTACTGGCGTAAATGGAGACTGAGTATACAGATGGGACTTCCAAACTTTCTCTGTCAGCGTATCATCGAATTTACCTGCGTTTTTGAGACTTCAGAGTTTTTTATATTTGCGTCATTTCCGTAGTTTACATGCGTAATAAACGCCATACGCAGGCTTAATGAAAGCCCTGGCTCTATTCATAGGCCTCCGAGACTTTGACAAAAGGGAATGCTCACAGTGAAAAAAGCCTAAACATGTCAGGTCCATGATGCAACTAATTAGCAAACATCTATATTATAATTGATGGTGGCACTTAAAGTTCGACCGCTAACTCCTCCGTGGTCACACGACGTTTATCTATAGTCGCAAAATGATCGTCCACCGAACCAAATCAAACATATTTGATCTCGTCGTAAACTCATCGTCAACAATAACATGGAATTCAGTCGTGAACGAGTCACAAACTCGTTGTGAACGAATCCTGAACGCTGATCCACCAGCTATGATTTTTCATCGTAAACTAGTCGCAAACGCGTTGTGAACTAATCGCAAACTGATCGTAAACTTGTCGTAAAGTCGGTGGATCCCCCGCATTAAGCACAGAACGTAAAGGCACTGCTCCACGTGACGGTTTTCTGTCGAAAGTTTGCTGTCAGATAGTAACTGTCCAAAGACTATCCCATGGAAGTTGTTCAGCTAGTGACTGTCTGACAGCAATAACTGACTATCTGACAGCAAACTTTCGATAGAAAACTGTCGCGTGGAGCAGTGCCTTAATTTTGACCGGTAAAATGTGATTGACTTTTTCACTTTTTGACCGTAGTTTCACATTCCGTACATAGTAACGTGATGAATGACCGCCTGGTCATGCCAACGATTAAAACCAATTCCAGTGGCTAATGGTCCTCCCTGGAGAGAACCCCCTTGAAGCTACAATTATGGCACGTCTTAAAGCGAATCGATAGCAGATTTTGTTTACATTTGGCTGGTGTTTGTAAACACAAAATTCAGCCAATCAAAATTCACGAACATTTCTTTGTTGACATTCTGGAGAAGTTTGTTTACATTTTTTCCTGAAAATTCGTCACCTTTCAAATTCTACTTCTAAATCAAATTTTTTCGCTTTCGACTCGCTTTAACCATCGGACATGGAGGATTTCCTTCATGGCCTACTGGTTGGTGCATTGGCCTCACAGCTGGAAGGTAAAGCAAGCGCCTCATTACGTGGGTGGGTGACCAATGCTATCCAAGATCAAGGTCATCCTATTGTTTCAACTACACCCGTTTTTTCTTTCTTACCACCATATCCAACCATGTTCCAAATTCGAAACTTGTGCGACTTACGGTCTGAAAATGGACCTTGGACAATTTCCCTGACATGCCTTTTAATTTAAATCTTCTCCTGTCAAAGCCAGATTTGCTGCCCAGCCAGTAGCTGGTGCAAGTCCCGGGGAATTGTGCCCATTGACCCTGCAGGAATGAAGGGGTTAAACCAACTTACGTCAGCTCCGCAACATTTGGGAATGCACAAATGCGAAGAATTTTGGAATTGGACCCGATGGCGTAGTAGGTTCCTTCTGGGTGGAAAGCGACAGACCGAATCGCTTGTTGATCCTCAAGCGTCGTCACAGGGAGAAATCGTGGCTTCTTCCCATCCAGGCTTTTCTAGAATGAGAGATACAACAAACAATTCAGAGGTGAAAAATTATCATAGCTTTTGTGATTGTCTCAAATAAGTTGACACCGTAAGGCTTCCTGTACATAGAAGTATACGGTATTCGGTATTTGGTGCACGTTTCGTAATGCACGCGTATACTAGAAAACAAACAAGCTTATTTCAATGAGCGGGTTACATAGCCCTATACGAGGAACGGTGCACGCTATTCGCGTATACAAGCAATCGCGCTTGCACGATTTTTCCTCAGCGTATACTGACCGTGATCGGGAGAATAGGCATAGATTGGGCAGTTTACTCATTTCTAAATAATATTTTTGTTGATTTTCAGCATAAATATATTCCCGGCAATCAAAATCAAAGTAAATATTGGTATTCACTAGTATAAGATTGTGAAACAAAGTTCAGGTTCGATAATTCAGCAAAGCAAATATTTTACAGAGTGTCCCCAAAATGCTAACTCTTTCTCGGTCACTCGGGGATGGGTCCTGACACATCCTCTACATGACTTAGTACTTTCCGGCAATGCAAATTGAACCAACAAATTGCCGAGTTCAGCCCAGCGTATATCCTATATAAATCGCCGTGTCCGTATACCGTATACCGTATAGAGTATACCGAATACCGAATACTTCTATGTACAGGAAGCCTAAAAGGTGAACATGTTTGGTCCCTCTGTGGACTCACTCGATCGGTGATTAGGCTTTATCTGCAACTAAAACGTTTCATAATATCAGGTGGCCTAGGAAAACCCGTCGGAAGACGCTGAATGATCAACAAGGGCTGTCAGATTGCCTGTGCATTGATCTGTTACTGTTTACCTGTTACGAAGTACATTTCCGCTATTGCAGAGATGCCAACCTAAAAATTTGGCTGTCAGTACGGTACTTTTTCCTAAATTTTGGCCATTTGTCAGTAGTCTTAGGGTTGCTGTCAGTAGTGAAGACATCGGCAGACGATGTGCAATCGTTGAAAATGATACTCCTGCGCAGGAATTGATCGCTGCGCCCTCAGAATCCCCGCTTTGGCATGATTTCGAACTACATGTAAACACTTTGTTTAGTTCAGGATATGGCCGCAGTGGTGCTGCGATCACCTTGGATTGAGCACTGACAAAGCCCAGGAATTGAAGTTCACAGAGTTATGTTTACTTCATTTTTGTTTTCAATGTAATTAACATTTTTACGACGTATAACCTAATGGGTGGCCAAAATGCGGAGAAAATACGGCGAAAAACGTAGGGTTGGCATCCCTGCTATTGAAATCTGTGGGTTTACTAAGGCGAGACTTTTTTTATACCTTGGTTAGCGTGCCCGCCGCTCCGTGAATTCCCGAAAAAAAAATTAAAATAAAGTTTTATTTTCGGCCAGTTAGCGTGCCCGCCGCACTCGAAAGCGCCGAAAATCGGAATAAAAAAAAAAAATTATTTTATTTTTTTCCCGCCCGCCGCCGCCGTCATGGCCGTGGATATGGCATGCATGGTGGACGCAAAACTGTGGAGTGAGACATTTGGACCAATCAGGGTCGTCGTTTCATTCGCAGTGCGGGAGACTGAGTGTAGAAGGCCATGTGCTACACATGTGTTATACATGAAATGACGACGCGACATGCACGATGATGGCGACTTGGTTCTCCGTGATAAACACTTGAGCCCTGGGAAATATCGTAAACGTTTGGTGAATGGTTTCGCCTCTGAAACTGTCGGTGATGTGGTCCTAAAAAGTGTTGACGATGAGGATGAGGAGCTACCGATAGAGAGAATTGCAAGCTGAGGAACGCAGGGACAACAACATCCTCCATCAGAGTACCCGAAGAACGAGAAAGCACAAAAATTGACACACAAAATGATAAATATCAAGAAGTCAACTTCCAGAAACTTGCAAATTTTCAGGCACTTTTCTGGTGGAGAGACCAGAAAAGACAACTTGCACAATGCCGAACTATATCATGTACATTGCAAACTGGCAAATCAATGGGGAATGTCAACGGAATTTGGGGTAATAAGTTGGAGACAAAGTAACTTTATTTCGAAATAAAATTTTATTTTTATTTTTTCCTCCTCTCCACTGCTCCTACAGAAGGCTTCTGTGAAAGCTGAAAATAAAATTTTATTTTTATTTTTTTTTCGCCCGCCTACGGATCTCCTTGGATAAAAAAGCACGCTAACCAAGGAATAAAAAAAGTCTCGCCTAAGGCCGTTAACACTTTTTTCAAATGCGACATCCGACGGGTTTTCCTAATCCTAGACTGCCATGCACAAGTATGTTGTAAGTCACGATCAGGAGTCATGGCTGGTATTCATAAAAGTCAGCAAATGCTTTAACTTAACAATGTCCAATGTAAATGTACTACGAAATTTCAAGTAAAAGCATTTGCTAGCTTTTATTAATATCAACCATTGTGATGTGATCTGGAGTTGTTGCTGCAGCAAGATGTTGGGAAGCTGTATAATCTTAAAGATGAAAAGAGCCCAAAGGGTCTTACCTGAAATAGGGATTTATTAGGACATTCCCTGTGCATCAAAAATCTTGGTGGGGGTGACGGGAGATGGTAGCACGTCATTTTAGCAAATGAACTCGTGCTACTGGTACATTAAATGTGAGCAGGTAATTCCGGTATGATGTTCAGATACACTGGCAAATTTGAAGTTGATTTTATGGGGAAAAACATCAGTATTTGTGACAGCATAAATCGGTGTTGGTGTCCTTGAATGTGGAGGTAGTGGGCTGAAAACACACTGGTTGAGACAGACCATCAGATGAGTCCGAAAATGAGAGTCCGCCAGGCACAAATGTCAGAAACCTGGATCCATTCCAGAACTCACGAGAAGTAACGTTTTAGATAGACACAGTGCTACTAGAATTCCATCCACACCAAACAGCAATTTTATGTGTCACATTCCATGTTGTACGAAACTGTCAAAACCAAATTACCGGTACTTGAAAACATCGCCATCACTGCTTTTTAGACCGTGGTATTTCCGTTTGTTTATAATATTTATAACACAGTCTTCAGGTAATTCATCTTTATCATCAAATGAATCACAAGCTTTTGAAACCATGAAGCTAGCTATAAATTGCAGGTGTACGGTAATCCATTTTTGAAAATTCGCCTAAAGGCCCGTCTACACGGTCATACATTTGTTCAAAACACCATCATACATTTGTATGATGACGTTTGAACATCATCATACATGTTGGATGACATTCAAGTTTTGTTGGGAATGGTCCACACGATCATACATTTGTCCATGAAGATCATCATACAAAATGTATGATGATGTTTTGAACAAATGTATGATCGTGTACAGGTAGACGGGCCTTAACACCGAAATCTAGATCTTCTTGCCTCAGACCACAAGACATGACACCCAGTTGGCTCACAGCTCTCTTCTGAACTGAACCAAAACCACTGGTGTTGTCCCAAAGAATCAAGTTTATAGGGGGATTTGCCGTTGACCATGACTGTGCCCACATGTTAGGGTTGTTGATTTCCTTCCAAGCAGAGTTCATTATATGAAGGCTGAGACAGTTATTTCATGGTCTAGCAGCTCAATTCATTGTATTTGCCACATATCTGCAGAGTGAATACCCTATACAAATGAACAATGGTCAATTTATCCACTGAGGGCCACTTGCACAAGAAAACGCTCATGTGGGCCTAAACTCCATGATGTTTGATCCAGCACCACTCTATAGGCCGACAGTGCAGTGTAAAGCCAGGCGTACATTGCACTTGTGACTGGAAGTAACTGATCTGGGCCCATGTTCCCGTCGTTAAAAGTGGTAAAATGCATAGCGTAACGACATCGTTAACCTTACGACGGCTTCGGGAACGCTGGTCCTGATCAGTCACTGGAGATATACGCTCTGCGCGCACATCACAAATTCAGCAACTCAGTAAAACTACAACAGGAGGATCCAATCAGTCGTCATGTCCTGACCGCGTATATCGCACTTGCAACTGGCGGCAACTCAGGTAACATACGGGCCATTGAGACTCGACGAGACTAGGTTTCATTTAGAAAACTGGCACTGATCAGTCGCAAGCCTGCGTACAACGCAGCGACATAGTTGCTAGAAAGTTGAACATGTGCAACTCACGGCAACTGGCAAAATCCCAGCAAGTCGCAAGGGTGCGTACATTGACCGTTTCTGACGACTGATCAGTCGCCTCCAGTTCCAGCTAGATCCTCCCAGTCGCCAGTACCTCAGTGGCGACTAGTTGTCTCCAGTCGCAAGTGTGATGTACGCTAGGCTTAAAGTCCATGAAGTTTGATCCAGCACTACTCTATAGGCCTACACAATGAACAACTCCAGATCCAAGTACCGGTCCTTTCTAAGGCTATTCCATAAATTTACCACAGAACCGAAAACACACGTTCCTTCAGATCTGACAACAAAGAACTGTTGTATGCAGACGGAGCAGTCATCCAGATGAAGGCCTGGAATCCTTAGATATTTGGCTATGATTGAATATTCAATAAACTGGTTTGAATATTTATAAAAGTAAACAAATAAATTCAACACGGGATAAATCGTGAGCAATCCACAGGCCAAGTATTGTCAATATGAATATCGTAGCTCAAATACGAGAGTTTTAACATTATCAATGATTTAAAACCCAATATACGTCCAACAATGCCGCGGGTAGACAATAGGGGGCACTCAACAGGGGGTATGACATCTAAAACAAACAAAAGACGGGACAATGGAGGAAAGTGTCGCCTGTTCTGTCATTGTGGCGATCCGTGGGGATTTCATTGCAAGATAATCCAAGTTTTGCGCCAAACACGAGAACTGAACAAGTCAAGTGAAATATTTGTTTCGCGGCCTCATTCCCTAAGAGCTCCAGTCAAGCAGAAATCTAACAGGAATATGAACATAGTAAATGTTGACTGAGATTTTTAACAAACTATTTCAAATTATTCATTTCATTGCAAATAAATTGCGAATACTGTGAAACCTCTCTATTAACTCCAGGCAGACGTGTCCGCTAAGGGAGGTTCCACTGTAAATATGCCATGTCAACCTCTGGCATGTCTTGTTATGTTTATCCTTCTTGGCTCGAGATATTTACCATTCTTTTGCCGAATTTTAAAAAATCTTTTTCCAAGCGATGTTTACGCAAGAAATACCGACTAAAACTTCTGCGAAAACTATTTAGAATCAGACAGATGGAACAACATAACCAAGCCAGACCATGTGCAAAATTGAGAAATCAGCACTTCTACATGGTGCTAGTTCAATCCAGAATGCCCTACGCAATCCATGATCCTCGGGCGTTTTCGGGGATTACCCCGATTTTGTAATGACGTCCTATCCACCCAGTTAAGGCTACCTCTGATACCAGCTATAGTCCATTTCAAAAGTAACTGTCCACACCATTCCATGGAAATACTTAACTGGTTTCAACAAATTTGATGATTCAATCTAACTAAAACAGACTCTCGTATTATTTTCTGACGTAAATCTAATGCAAATGGCCTGAAACATTCCACGCCCAGCCACACAACGGGTCACTGGTCTCAGAATGGTGTAGGTAGGATAAGGCAGTCATGTCTGGCATTGAAAACATGTGGCGTGAGACTGGCTTTACCCATTTTAGTGTTAGTAAATTGGGACAATTTGTTTTTTTACCCCCCCCCCCCGCCCCAAAAAACCGCCCCAAAAAACCACCACAAATCACTGGCACAAAAACATGAACAACTGGTCCTAAATGTGTGGCGGTATTGGAAAACCCGTCGGAAGTCGCTGAATGATCAACAAGGGCTGTCAGATTGCCTGTGCATTGATCTGCTACTGTTTACCTGTTATGTAGTACATTTCAGCTATTGAAATGTGCGGGTTCAGCAAGGCCATTAACACTTTCCTCAAACGTGACATCCCACAGGGTTTTCCTAGACCGCCTCACAAATGGGGTTTGAACCCAGATCCTCAGTGGTGATAGGCACTGTTATCATACCTCAAAGCAACATCGACCAATCACGGCGCGGTATTCACCGTCACGTGTCCATGCGATAATTTTTACTATTCCATGGCTATATTTCACGGCATACCCAGTGCCCTATTTTGATGAAGTTGAGGTATGATAAAATATTCGCCTCGTGAAATAATCTTTTTCACCGTTGAATAATTTTGACTATTCCATGGCTTGTCGTGCAATATTTATATAATATTTCCACTGCACCATTATTGCCAGCCCAATTGCTGACAGTTTTTGGCACTCCAAGCCCTTGCTCTATTTGGCCTATTGACATCGACACGCCCCTTAGGCCTTGTCAGCAAAACCAATAAGAACTCTTTCTATGTTGACAACTACACCCCAGCGTATTTTCTGCCGCAATTATCGTACGAAATCAAATGGAAACGTTTGGTGTTGGGTGACACACTTATGTCTCGGACGACGGAGGCGTGTAATTATGAAATTCTACATTCAAATATCTAAAAGAGGCAATTTAGCTCGAGGTGGCCAAGCACTCGCATTCTTCACCTTGTGAAAAGTTTGCAAAGGCTATTTATAAAACCAATATTCTTGACAAAACTCATAGGAGAACTTGCGTTTATCACAGTTTGCGCTAAAGGCTTTTGGACACCTGCACAAAAACAGATTTTGTTTGAGGAATGTTTTGTTTGGCAACACAAACTTATCGGCAAACATAGCGTAGGAATTGCTCAGGTCCTGCACAAGAGCTGGCCTCTCTATCACATGACGAGTGGGTCCGACGGGGACCGAAAACCCGTAACGAGTAATATTCATATTCTGCGAGTCTCCATATTCAGTCTCACACGCGTTTTAGAAGATATTAAAATTATTTGAAACTAGGCAATACCCGTTTGGGGGAACTACTGCTAAATTCATGCGAGTGCTTTGGGGATGTCGTAATGACGTCATACCCGTACCGAGTGGCGTAATGACGTCGTCCGTCGCACATGACGTTGCCGATGTCACGGATGACGCGATGGCAATCTCAGTGACGTCATGACGTCAAAAGGCCTAAACACCATTGTTATTTTCGTTAATATACTAATATTTCGAAAACTATAAGTCATCAAAATTCGGGCTTCGTAAGTTTGGGGGCGATCTGTTCATCAGTCTCGGAGAAAATCGCGAACAAACAAACACACAAACTCTTCTCAAATTTTAGTACGATGAACAACACATGCACCGCCACAGAAGTGAACACCCAAACCACTGTGCACATATGTGAACACCCAAACCACAGTGCACACATGTGAACACCCAAACCACTGTGACACATGTGAACACCCAAACCACTGTGCACACATGTGAACACCCAAACCACTGTGCACCTGAAACTAAGGAAAGGAACTGTACAACTGTGCACACACAAACTGAAGAAAAAGAACAGGAAAATATCAATGGCAGGACATTTCAAATTCATACAATTTTCAGTAAGTGATATTATACATGTACAAATCAAAATGTACTACACTATAGGCTGACCCCCCCCC